>PPHD01007616.1:653-22857 GCA_002909625.1 Bambusicola thoracicus
AAAAAAGGAACCAGAAAAGAAAGCAATCATGCAAACAAAAACTCTCTTACTATGAGGGCAACCAAAGCCTGGCACAGGTTGTCCAGAGAGGTTGTGGAGTTGCTATTTGCCATCCTTAGCCATACTCAAAACCCAACTGTACAGGATCCTGGGCAACTTGCTTTGGGCAGTGAGTAGGACCAGACGATCTCCAGAGGTGTCTTTCAAACACTAATCATTCTGATACACATTTTTTCTATTTCCCTCTTTTAAAAATATACTGTAAAGCTTTAATTTTCGTATTTCTAGAATGGAGACAGATTTAGTTTGTCCACGAGAAGCAGGTGTTTTCAAAGAGTACCGATGAGTACCTCTGTCTCGTTCTTTATTCAGTGGATATGGCTGTAAAATAGCTAATTTGCAGATATTCCCTATCTGCACTTCAACACAAATAATATATCAATTACAGTTCATATTCCAGGTTCAAGGGAGAAGGCTGTACTGTTGGAGGGGTGGGGGGTTTTATTGTTTTATCAAGAACTTAGGAAAATATTGTAAGAAAGCAAAAGGAACATCTGAAAAACTCTGCAGACAGACCAACAGACAAAATAATACCGAGTCCTACTAAACTATGCGACTGATGAAGGAGCCAGACTGCAAAGTGGAAAATAAGATCAGAGCCAACCAAGGAGGAAGCCAACTGAGGCTGGCTACTTTCCACCATCAAATGTCAGGTGGGAGCTAACAGGATACATTTTAATAGCTTCCCATCCAAATCTGAGTGACAATTATTCCTGGTAAGCTGGTACATAAAGCCAAGTCAAAGGAGCAGACATATGGTTGCTTTTCTGATGAATGGCCTGACAGGAGGGCTGGGAAAACCCTATCTGCCAAAGACACAGAGGTGTAATTCATATCGGTGTTTAACGTCCAAGCAGCCCCACTGAGAAGCTGGAGCACAGTCACTCTAGGTGTTTTCTAGAGAGGATATTTGCCTCATAAAAGAGTTTCCAAGTTGCATAACCTTGGATTGTCTTAATTTGGCACTGGCTGAAACTGAAATCTCCACGCGGACACTGAGTTGCATGCCCCAAGTGACACGTTACAGAAAAGGAAGTCTGCTGAATTGACAAAAACTTGCCTAAGTTTCCAAGATTGATGGAGTCTTTTCAGAATTCAGGCCAATAACTTAAGATGGAGAAGAAAAACAAAGAAATGACATGGGGAAGCATGAGAGAACTGTCTAGAATTGGAAGCCTGACATTTTTCATTCTGGGGAAGGAGGAAAAGGACACGGGATGGAAGAGGTACCAAAAACAAGGTAAGGAACAGAAAAGACAAAGAACAGAGAAGTCTGCCACAGAAGTGCTGTTTTCTTTTTAAAAAAATAAATGATACTTCTTAATCATCAGTACAAAATAATCATGCTAGCATAACTATCACAAAAAAGGCAGAAAATAAGACATGGAAAGAAGCAATTCGTAAACCTATTGGCATTACATGAAAGTCTGCAACTAACACAAGCAGTAGAAGCACTCTTAAAGCTTACATTGGATATACAATTTTACAGACATAGCACCTTTTGACGCATTTTAAATAAAACTTTTAAAGATATTTGCTACATTCAGATATACAAATGCTAACACTGTGTTCGTTCCCCACAAGATATAAAATACACAAATGTGAGTCTTCTATTGTATCAGATCAAAATACATGAAACTGATGATCAGAAGTACCCATTTGAGTAAGTAAACATCAACGAAATTCAGACAAATCAACTTCAAGCTTATAGGTTCAATATCTAGTTGATATTCATGGCTCTAAGCTGTTTTTCTTAGGTTATTATTTTGCAATTGAGTCAGACTGCTAATATCACCTCGCAAAAATCTCTGGAGTACTGAAAAATGTGAAAGCTAGCCCTTAAATTACTGATTTAATTTTAGGTAACATGTAGGTTTTATGAGTAGCTTTAAACAGTACATAAAGCTGATGATAAAATTCAAGCAAAGCACAAGATTCAGCACAGGAAACATGGAAGGGATGAGGCTGAGGCTTGTTCAAAGTGCTTTCAGCCACCAGGAAAGACCTGAAAAGACTGAAGACAGAAGTAACAAAACTGTTCTTTCTCGCACTGGAGCATGAAAGATGATTGTTTCACTGCTGTTTTTGTATAAACTATTCAGTAAATAGCTAACACTGAACAGACTTCACCTTGCCCTTTCATTAGGAGGGAGTCACATGGAGCGTGGTACAAAGAGAATGGACGTACTGAAGGACCTATTTTACTCATCTATGCTATGCCCCATATAGCTATAAATCCCTTACAAAGTGCGTGATTTCAACTAACATCATTAGCTTGTGAAAGCCAACTAATTGTTCTGCACTGCTTTTTATATCCTTGGTATTCAAAACACTGACAGTTCAGCACTTTTCTCAGTGCAGGCTATATCCAGCTGTCCAGCTGACAGAGGTACTTACCAATAGCCTGGGCAAGGGCTATTACAACTTCCTGACATGTTGTGACTTCGGTGACTCCACAAACAATTCTCTGCACTCCATCCACCCATACTTTGAGCTCCATGGTTCACCAGATCATCCAAGAGCCATGAATGCAACTCAGTCAAGTCATGCTTGCAGCTACAGCACTGATAAAGCAGCGGTCTTTTCTCAGGAGCTAGAAGAGAGAAAAAAACGATGCTTATAAGGAGGCAATAATAGTTTGTAAAGTGAATAAATTCAGGTTAGCATCTATTGGGTGAAAGAGGAACTTAGTCTCTAATCTCCTTTCTTTAACCTAGTAACAGATAACGAGCATCTCACGCTTTGGCAATTTCTACCCATGACGTTCTTTTAGGCTTATCAGAAGTTTAAATACAGTTTGTTTCCTAAAATGTTAAATTATTACAAAAAGAGCACCAAGAGAAAGAGTATTAAATGAACAACTCCAAAGTAAACCCATCACAGTTTCCAGTGAACAGCGCCCCCTTCCTTTCTATATTGCCTGGACGCCTCACAGGATCAGTTAGAGATGCTTTCAGTGTCAGAGTGCAATTCCTAGCAGGTGGTGGCATAGCAAAACATGGGGGAAACATTTCTAATTACAGCTGTCCTTGAGAGTCCAACCTTGGTCTCCATACAGCGGTAGCTGAAGGTTCCTGGCACCAGCATGCAGCACCAATAGAGGAAAATCCAGGAAGGAAAGCAAGCAGAAAAGGATTGCATCTCTCTCCAAAGGAAGGAAGCACAGTGGGAAAAATGTTGCCTAAGTGCTTCCACCTCTGCCAACCCCGTGCTAGTTCTGTTAAGAAAGACTGCGGCTCAAATGTTATCCCAGGTTTTCTTTCCGCTTTTCTTCTGCATAAGCAGATCCAGTGGATCCTGGCTCACAAGTCAGTTCCTAGCTAGAACCACTGAGTTTCTAAACTTTCAGAGTAACAACTCCAAGTACGACGGGCTGCTAAAAATAAACAAAACCCTCCCAGATGAAAAATAACCATTAAAAAAAAGACATCAACACCAGTGATTTTTTTTTTTAAGAAAACTAAAGAGATAGCTGGGTTCTTTAAGCAGGTTGTGTGAAAATAAACAATGATACTACAGTAAAGGATGCTCATGCAATCAGGTCATCCCATATGGATAAAATGAAATGACTGAAGATAATTTTTTTGAAGAGTTACCTGCCAGAGAAATGGACCACATGGAGATAGAACACAAGAAACTGGGAAGTTGTTTGCAGGGCATTAATGAAAATGAGCATGTTAGGGTTACACAACGAAAATGGAATCTGATGATGTGGATGGATTTAACAGGGTCGCACCTGGAGGCAAACACTTAACCCAGGTCATTTTACAGTCTCCTCAGAACTGCTTTCTCCTGATGAAGTTCGACATCCAGCTACAACAGAAAGCTTATTTCCCTTCTACAGCCACCTCCTGCTCTCAGCTGCGGGCCATGTTGATGCACTGTCCAGAAGCCCTTCCGATCATCCTCTGACAAGCTGTGACATTCAGCAGCCACGCACCTCAAAGCATGACAAGTTTCAGTGCAGAAGCACTAAACTGTGCTGTAAAGTGGGTCCAGCAGCGCACCAAAATCCCTATCCAGAATTACTCGTTCAGAAAACAAAAGGAAGATAAGTCCAAGTGCTTAGGCCAGATTTCAAATATGACTGTGCAATTCATCACTGAAAATGTGTTAACTTTTAAGAGTAGCAGTGTATGCAGAAGCTCATCCTTCTGAGATCTCAGTAAGCACCTGAAAAAACCCAAACAGGTCAAGAGTTTAAATAAACATTTTCCCACACAGAGTGGCATACTTCAAAGAAAACCGCAGTCCACACAAGCGCTACCAGAGTCCACGGAAACACAGGAACTCTTCAGGCAGGTAAAGCCAACCAAATGCCCCAACAAACGTGCAGGAGAAAGTCTTTAATCTGCCCGCAATACAGCAGTGACTGAGAAAACACCCAGGAGGCCCCACTAAGGACCTCTGCTGTTTATTCCTGGGTTAAGCTGTATTCACAAATAAACAGCCCTCGCATTCCAAAGCCCAACTGTAAGGAACTTTATTAATTAACTTCGTATCTTGCTGAGAGTTGACCAGTTCAGATTTACTGGCACCAAACGAGCCGTCTCCCCATGTGACAACGCACACGTCAGCAAAGAATCTGACAGCTCTAATTGTTTTTCTGTCCATCACCGTGCAGAGTATTATCTCAATTTAGCAAGCCAGCAAGTGCGTTCCCCCCCAGTCAGCACACACAGCACAGCCTGCCATTCAGCGCAGATCGCTTTTAGTCATCTGTTTTCCTAATGTCCACCTTTAAAAAAAAGAAAAACACCGAGGAGAGTCATCGTTTCATAAGGAAATATTTGCTGACGCTTCCCATTTTGAAAACAGCGTTCACCAAAGCAGCAAGTGGTCTGAACAAAGCTTCTCTGGAACGGCCCAAGCTTAGGGGAAGCATTCCCATTATTTTCCTTAAAGGGCAAACTGTTTGCACGGACTAAATGGCAATGGTGAAACACCAAACGCTGCCTGCCGTGTCAGCTTCTGGTAGAAAGATGATGGGTGTGCAGGACCGAAGGGCTGCACGCCCCACTGGCACTAATGGGATCCTCTCCCAGATCTCTCAGTCACTAAAACTGAGAACATGCAGACTTCAGACTCACTCCGTCTCCTTCCAGTTTCTAAATAAAGCCCATTGGTAGTACAGCAACAACAAGCTAGGGTTAGTCTGGTTACCAGGACCGTGCAGTAAGTTTATGTAAGTCCGAAAAACAAAAGCTTTGGCTGTATAGCTCTCTCTGCTTCCCAATCGTAACTCTATAAATCCTTTCTACTAGCATTTGTTTTTCCTTCGTCCATCTCCTGTTCTTTATTTGCAGACAGTTAACTCGGGTACCATTAATAGCTTCTTTACTTTTGCACTGAGGTCTCTTCTGACAGCCCCGAAGAGACTGTTCAATCCGAAGCTGATGTCCAAAACGTACGTCACCTTTCTGCAACAGAGAAGGCAAAATAATCCTCACCTCCAATAGCATACGAACTTCTCACTAAAGCCAAAGGAAAGGGTGGGGAAAAGAAACTCACTTGAGGTTTCACAATCCCCTAAGTTCAAAATGAGTTCATCTTACACATAATATCTTATTTTAGCAGTGACGGGGAATAGGAATGGAAAGCTAATTTACTGAGGAGAGGCACAAAGCCAAAGCCTGTCTCTTGAGCGCAGCTTTCACCTCTCCCTCTGTCTTCTAGTCACCGGCTTCCCAGTGACGGGTATTTCTGGTTGGAACCAAGCATCTGAAACTGGACAGCCCACAGCTGCAGCCCCTGGCCCTCTCCCCCATGCTTTTTGTTCTGTCACCTTGCCTGCAACCCCTCAGCTATGTTGTTTGCGGTGCACTTAGCTAAGTTCCCTACATTCTTCCCCTGTCCTACTTGGCTCAGATCTTGCTCTTTCAGACATTTTTTCAGTTTTCGAAGGGAAACAAAACCTTGTATATGTGTGTGCATATATATATATATATATGCATATATATCGCACACACATCCTGGCTATGCCTTCAGAGCTTGCTCACAAATAATAGAAAGGCTGCTCCTTCAACTGAAGACAGACAGAACTGACAAGCTGCAGTGGGCTTTTCTTCTTAAAAACACACAGTCCAAGCAGGTGCTTGCAAAATCTATCTGCCCTTGTTGTAAGCATCAAGTCATGAAAAACCCTCAGAGCAAAGATAAAGATGTTGATTTCATCCCATTTCTGATTTTCACAAGGTTCACAACATCTGAAAGCAGTATGCTAATCAAATCAAGGCTAAAATTCTGCTTCAACTGGAATGAACTGCACAACTTTGACCAAAGCACTCCCAGTAACTTTCTGGTTCCCCCAGCAAACAATCAGCATGCTATTCAACGTACCTTCATTCACGACTATCTGTCATCAAAATTGTTCAGAGTTTGCTGCTTTTGCCTTTGCTTCTCGTTCTATGCATCGTGGCTAAGTTGTGCTCCTTGCTTTTCCCTATTACAATCCCACCTGGGGCTCTGGTCAGATAGACAGCTTGTTAGCTGGATGCTATTCATAACAACAGTTAATGCAAGCAAGGATCAACTTAGAGGAATAGAAAAAAAATCAATTAAGTACAAACAAGTCAGTTCAGATACCCTCAAAAAAGTTCACAAACATCTAGAAGAGCATAGCCTTACCCTGGGGTGACAGGGAGACATCTGACAGACCTACCCTCCCATACAAATTCTGGTATGGAACAATAAAGTAACATCTTCCAGCTGAATATGACTGCAAACAGAGTTGGCTACGGGAAACAAGCTAACTAGCATTTACTGAAAAGCTGCTTCCCTGGGACTGGTGAATAAGACTCACTGTTCCCACCAACAAACAGGAAACCCCCCCTATGACAGGTTCAAAACAAAATGCCACAAGGACACAACTACGTTTTATTAGAAAGGCACATGTGGTTTTGAAATCAGTGCACAACTTCCTCGAGAAAGAAAATGTTTATAGAGAAGCAGCATCCAATTCTTTCAGTGGGACTGAGCTATTCCCTCTTGTGGAGTGCTGTTCTTTGGATACACCAGAAGAGTGCTCAGAGATAATAAGCACAGCTTAGAACAAACAACCCAAAGGTCCCACAACCATGAAGATGACAACACTGAGTACAAGCCAAAGAGAGAGTGTAAGCAGCAAGGAATTTGCCTCACATGAGACTGGCAGAAAGATGATCTAAAACATCGTTGTGCAGAGCAGACCAACACTGAGACGCCACAAGTGGTATCTAAGACTGTACACAGACTGTGACAGGTCCGGAAATCACTAATATGCAAGTTCATATGTATTTTGAACTACAAGAGACTGTTTCAAGCAACAGCAGCCACTGGAAATCTTGCCTCCAGATAAGCTAGAACTCCAAAAATCAGTTTCCCAGACAATTACTAGTGGACCAGCATCCAAGAACCCTCACCAGTCTGGTCAAGGAGCTGTCGGTTCCTCCTTGTGCGCTGCAGCTAAGAGTATGATAAAACAACACGGAAAAGAAAGTGCTTTGAAGCAGAGGAAGTTACAAGTAGATATTTTCCTTAATTACAGACCAACCCTCATGCTGCCCTCACAGCACACGCACAAACAAAACAAAACTGCAAAAGCCTCTTCTCTTTGCATTCCTGAGAACCAGCCAGAAAGAATTAAGCTGTTCTCCTAAAAAATAAGGGTGAGGGAATAGAAGCGGACAGTGGTAAGAGAAAGTAAAGAAAAAACCCACATGTTTTGCCATCTTTTTTAAAGGTTGGACTTGTCAGTGGCAAAATTATCAAGTGAATTATTTAGTTGAAATGAAATAATTCCTTCACATTGAGAAATTTAATTTACTTCCCAGTTTCCATCAACTTTGAGAAATATTCATTTTTAGGGTGTCTTCTTCCCTTGTACCAAGGAATCCCAAATTACACGTCCCACATGTAATTTGTTTCCTTTTCAGCTACACACAAACAACTGTCTCACTGTCTCAAAGGCCTCAGCGCAGCTCCTCTCTTCCTTGTTTCTTCCTCCAGTCAATGAAAGAGAACGGAGACAGAACCCAAGTCTTTACTCCCCGCTGATCTTTAATGACTAAAGGCCACACCACTATAGCAAGATCATTCTCAAATTCATTAACAGGCTTTCAGTGTTCTTTCTCCAATATCCTCAGCTAGCTTCATTAAACTGCCTCAAGACTACAAGTAATGAACTGAAGAAGACTTAGATACCATTTAGCAATGATTTAACTGCAGCAGGAAGCAAGATCCACCAGTCTGAAAGCTGTGGTACAGGAGATGAGGTAGCCTGAAAGCTTCATGAACAGAGATTGCATCTATAAATCATGTATCTTCACAGAAAACCAACTTCTAACCCACTGTCACCAATATATTTTGAGGAGTGGAGCAGTAATGTTTTCAAAAACATCGCACCATCGATCTTTACCTATTATTTTGGAGCAACAAGGTGTTCAACCTAATTGCATTTCTGGACATTTTCAGACCATCACAAAAGGAAATATACAAACCAGCAGGTGAGCTAATTAAACAGATAGCTTATTAAAGGTTTTTTAATTTGGTTACCATTGAGAAGAAAACACTGAATTTTTAACAGCAAATCTCACACACTCACGCTTGAATTAATTCCACAGGAACGACACTGGAAGCAATGCTTTCCCTTCCCTAAGATTAGAGACAAAGAGAATCTGCGCTCCACACAGACCTGAGGCACAGGAACCCACAGGCCAGATCTTGGTTACAATTCCAAAGCAGAAGTCTAGCACCTGAGTTAAAAGCATTACAGTTAGTCCATGGACCAGAAAATCAAAACAGTATCTGATGCAGTGCTGGCTTGCAGCTCTTGAAATTGATAGGATTTATTTTGATACAACTCAATCACGTTCAAACGGGATTAATCACTAAATCACAGCCTTGAATCTGTTTTGGTATTAGACTGAAGTATCATCTGCAAGTGGTTTTGCATGAAGCACCTCTTTTTCTCACTCAACATTGCAGTTACCATCAAAATTATAGCATGAAATATCACAGACCTACTGGACAATGAAGGCCTGAATGGACATACCCTGAGAAGCCTCAGTTCTCACCACAGGTTCTAGGAAGGGTGGCTTTCGGTAGCATCATTGCAGAAGTTAGGACAGCTAGCAGCTGGGATGCATTTTATTCTGTGGTAGAACATACCCTTTTCCAGGTATGTTAGCAAAGGTGACCGTACTGCATATACATTGTGACAAACAGCTCAGAAAAGTCACATGAATTAAATAAGTAGCTTGTGATTCATCGTCTCAGCTTCAACAGGTATACATTTACCATGCTGCCTTCCAAAGCTCCGTGTTTGTTCTTCATTAGCATCAATTACACAGCACATTTGATGAAATGACAACCACAACTTTATTAATAGCAGCAATATGAAGTGGAAGTCACGTTTATCCAACCCTTCTATGGACTAATTACTGTGTGGGAGAGAGAGAAAACAAAATAAGCCATTTCATTGCAGCACAGGTAATTAATGAAAGCTACAACACATACAGAACACTTTAAAGTCAGCTCATAACTCTGGGTGCCCCAGCTTCAAAGAACAGAAAATAGGTCATGCTCTCCAGTTGGTTTCAAGGAAGACACGGCCCCACCCATCCACACTTCCCTCTGTTCCTGTACCATTTGTATGCAAGCCAGCTTAGGGTTTGCTTGAAGATACTTGTGTGGAACTGCCGATATTTACAACTGAAGGCAATGAGGTAATGTGCTCCATTTTGGTATCAACTGGCTTAACCCTTGTTTTCGTAAGGCTAAATCTGCTTGTTACATTTCAGACTACCATACATGCAATGCTTGTTGTGGTTCATCATTTGACTACAGCTACCCTGAGTCACAGCTGTCAAAATGAGGTGCTCCTTCGACTCCAAATGTGAACTGAGGGCAAATTTCATAAATATCAGAATAAAACAAAAACATTACTACACTTCCCACATTTCATAATTCATCACAACTTAACACTATTCTCAGACACATTTTTGGGAAAACTGCCTGCAAATGAGCCATATCTCCTCTTCAGAGCTTCCACTGAAGACCAAAGTGAAAAACACATTCTACAATTGAAGTATCTATTTAAATGTGAATTAGCTTAAGTTTTACAAGTCAATTAAAAATATGGCTTAAGAGCAACGGTGCAACATGACTACTGTAAAGAAATCTTGCTGTAATTAAATGAAATTCCTGAAAAAGAAAATAAGGTGAGGCCTTTTCAACTTCATCAACATGACAGGTTTAAAAAAAGATGGTAATTAATCTCAAGGCTTTATTGAGAGAGGTTACGTTATCATTAACCATTACCTAGAAACATTTTTACATCATTCTCCCAGCAACCCTGAACCCAATCTACAAGACAGAGATGGAACATATTTCTACAAAGAGTCTTTAAATAGTTAGGACCATTATGAGAAAGAGGGGGAGCTTCTTTCTAACATTTATACTTGGCTACGCTTACTTCCATGTTTCCCCAAACACAAAAACTTATTCGCTTCTTCTATTCTCTGTTTATAGGACTCAGCTTATCACTTACACATCTCCCCTCTCCAGACAATTCAGTTAGGGTAACGTGATTTATTAAAAAAAAAAAAATCAGAGGTAATCCTAGCATACAGCTATAGTTTATGGACTCAAATACTTCAACTGCATTGACTGAGTTCCTGCTTTTGGTGTTGTGTTGGTGCTACAGCCAGTTCCAAGCCATGTTTCCATTGCTTTGGCCAACTGGCCATACTGTCGCAAAATAGCTAGAGAACTGCAATATTACCTCAGGACATGAGCACGCTTACATCTCTGTTCTCTATTCAACTGATAATTTTAGCAAAACTGTTATGAGCTACATACCTTCTAAACAACTAATTTCCTTTAAGTTTGGCTAAAACCAACTGAAGAGGCCCAAAGCTGATTGAGAAGCGTAGAGATGAGTAACAGCACAACATAGGCTTCACTTTGAGAAGCAGTCTTGCAAAAAAAAAAAAATCATATATGCCTTTCATAGGATGACCCAAGAAATAGCTGTTCAGGAAAAACAAGATTTTATGCAAAAAAAATCGCAGCAATTAAACAAATGTTACAGCCTGTAATACCAAAGGAAAATGGTTGAAAGGTCAAATTCAACACAGCAAGAAAGTGGTATTTTCATATTCCTTTTCTTACCTTCTTTCTCTCTGGCAACAATCCGTACATCAGCATCACTCTTCACTCTCATTTCACTGCCATATTTCCAAACAGTATCAATATTTTGTGCCTTCTTTCTAAGGTACAGCCTTGCATTACAGTCCACGCAGCTACAGGTTTTCTCCTTGTGTCCTAATGACTGCACATTCCTCCTCACTCATCCTCAGAAAACTCACCCTGTCCATTCACTTGTTTGTCCAGACAGTTTCTGAAGCCAGCAAACTTGGCAAAAGCAGGGAGTGTGAAGCAGCTCTCCTCTTTCCCTAGTACTGTGATCTACATATTTTCATTCAGGAAACCCTGCCAAACTTAGCTCCACCCTTCTTGTTTCTCATGCATTTTTCCAAGTGAACTATGAAGCGAAGTATGCTTCATTTGCAAGAGGTGTCTTCAGCACTCACATAGAAGAAACTCAATCAAATGACTGGCTAGATCTCATTATGTACCTTCAAGTTTTCCCTCATCCTACTTCACCGTACCTGCCAAAACATGAAGGATCAGCAGGTGGCATGCTGTGACCCTACTACTTTTTTAGAATAACTACTACTTTCACTATTTTATTAGACTAATTCATGCTGTTCTATAGATCTTCATGGATCCCTGGTGTGCCTACATACACATTGGGCAAGCTGTAACCTTCTTTTTGGGAAGCCAAAGCAAATAGTGATCTGCTTTAAGAGCCTTTCAGGAATACAGTTGTCCCACTAAAAGGAATTTCAGTCTCATTTCTCCTGTTATGGTGAATCTTTACCATATGTTCTGAGTTTAATTACAAGATGCCTGGGATGCCAGGCCTTGGGACTGAAGAACATCCAGAATTCAACAAACAACAGTCCAAGTTAAACAAAAGAGCACCTCAGCTGTTATGTAATGCTGTAACCAAAGCCGAAGTTCTTGTAAACTCTCTGGGCTCCATAAGCCCAGTTTATAAAGCACAAAGTCCAGTTTGCTTTTTTTTTTTTTTCTTTAATTTATTTTTAAATCAAACAAGTAATCAGAAGATCCAATCCAGCTATTTTTGTTTTCACTACTCTTTCTTACCAAGCCTCAACAATCGTACCCATTTCTATAGACCACTCCTCTCCACAGAAACACAGAGGACAGGCTGTGTATTCTGGAGAGCTATTTGCTCTCGGAGTTAGGGAAGGTTAAGGATTTAGAAGTTCCTGGCAGAACTTACTAAAAAGAGCCTGGTGGTTGCTGGCATTTCTAATATTTATTGATATGTAGCTATGGAAGTGTAGTACCAGGTAACATTAAGAGGCCAAAGCAGCTTATTAAGCACAATTACTCAGCAAGCATTCAAAATCTTGGACAGAACTCAATGTTTCTGCTAACTGATAAGATAATAAGCAAATAAAGACCTAGAATTATCCAAAATATACAGCATTAATGAGTTCAAACACCCCAAACATGGCATTCAAATAATAATAATAATAATAAAAAAAGATATCAGTAAAAAGAGAATGAAATGAGAAGTGGTTTTTTTTTTCCAATTGTGCAAATTCTTGTTTTTAGCAGGTAAAATAGAGAAAAGCAAAACTCAGTTTTGCATTATGTGTATATAATGCATGTCAGCTTATTTAGCAGTGCAAGTCCCTGGGACGTATGCATTACTGAAAAGGTGACAATAAAGTCCTATTCAATGGGAATTAATTTAACATTCTTAATGTGGCACGTGTTTGTGTGTTTCTGTGTTCAAGGGGCCTTAATCTCCAGGAAGTGCTGAGGCCTCAGCCTTGTCTGAGATCCATGTACTCCACTGACATGAAATTTTGATTCCATTTACTAAGCTCTCCATTCTCCTGTTTTCATTTTGCTTAAGGTTTTCACAACATATTTTCATTCCAACAGCAAACCAATCTCTTTGTTAATGCTTTTAGACAAGCAAAAGAAAGTTTTCTAAGATCCTCCCTGCATTTTAGTCATCTAAAAAGCCCCATTCCTGCATTTTCTCATCTCAATTACAGAAACAACTTCCAGTCTCACCCATACCTCTTACCGGGTGACTGCATATTAGCCTTTGTCACAATACATAGAAGAAGGTTCCAGAACCAACACACAATCTCCCTTTTCTTGCATCTTCTCCCTTTCTTCTTTTATTGTATAAACAACGCAGCCACTGGCATAAACAAAGGTAAACACAATAGTAGAATAAAGTAATACAATGTCTGAAAACATATCCTGCAACATCACAGAGAGAATTAATGGGGTTGTTATGTTTAACTTCAGTGTAAAGTCTACTTTATGCTCTATCGGGAATGTATTAGGAAGGTTACAACAATTACAGTTGATAGGATGTGGGGGAACGGTTTTAAATTAAATGAGGGGAGATTTAGATCACATGTCAGGGGAAGTTCTTCACAGAGAGGGTGGTGAAGTGCTGGAACAGGTTTTCTAGAAAGGTTGTGGATGCCCCATCCATGGAGATGTTTAAGGCCAGGTTGGATGGGGCCCTGGACAGTCTGATCTAGCGACTGATCTAGCAGTTAGCAGCCCTGCCCATGGCAGGGGGTTGCTGGAACTAGAAGATCTTCGAGGTCTCTTCCAACCCAAGCCATTCTATGATTCCATAATGATTATCTGGTGGGGAAAAAAAAGTATGACAAAATGGGCAAAATAGCAAAACTCCCAAGGGCAGTTCTCTTAACTTCACAGTCCCGCCTCTCAACATATCTATCTCCACTCAAAACCAGAAGAACTTGACTGATCAAATCTTTATCAGTTTAGAGAGGAATGCTCTTGTGTAAGTACACATAAAGGCACCCCACAATCAGTCCCTTGAAAAGGCACTGCCTTTCAGAACCAGTTGTGTTCTGCACGGATGCAGTTGCATGTCTGTGAAGGGTGGGGACAGGGAGTGAAAGGATTGCAAGGCAGATCCCAGATTGTTCCTGAATCCCTAGAAGACACCATCAATTCTGCAGTCTACAGTTTGCATACTGATATTGGCAAGAGAATAACAGATTCCCTGACCTAAAGATCACGGTTACATCACCTTCAGTGCTTTTGTACCATGACTTAAATTCAAGTCCAGTTTCCCCCCTGGCACATCGATCAGCCTAAACTTTGTCTTGGCACAGTTGCGATCAATGCCTGAAATCTCAAGCACTTAAGCACAATCAGTATTAGTAATAGTCTGATTTTTTCTGTAAAATGACATTTTGGCACACATGGATTACAAGAAGAAAAGTACAATCAACATTTTTAGCTCCTATTTCCATTCCCAGCCAAGCTCTGCTTGGAGAGGAAGCAGTTGCTTTCACTGCAATATCCACATCCTTTGTAGGTGGTCGAGTCTGTTGCCCCTTATGTCCTCCCAGGGGAATGAAGAAAAAAATCTGTTCATGGAAAGATATGAGTTTCCAGCCCTCTATGTGGGAGTAGTCCATGGAAGCGAAAGCCTTTAATTAAAAACAACTTTGAAGCCAAAGTCCTGCTTGTTCAATTATTCACAGTCCTTGTTCTTACAAAAGCTCACTGGGATCCTAGATATGGTAAAAGTTGAAACATTTAGGCCGAACTAACAAAACTTGAGAGCTTTCAATGTTAGTAATACCTAGTATTAAAGCAATATTAAGCAAGAAAATGTATATCCAGAGACTACAACACTTCCAAGCTATTACTGAAATATGCATTTCCACAAGGTTAATGCACATTCAACTATGGCATAAAGCTGAACTGCAATCTCGTCCCTCTTACCAGCAAAAGAAAAAAGCTAGAGAACAGTATCGCTTTGTCTGAATTCCACAGCTAGGCCTGGGGTCATACTGTTTCCATGTGCAAACACCATGTGGCATATCCTGTGCTTTGCTGACAAGAAGCAATCTAATACTATGCTTCTGAATCCTAAACAAACAATATTGTAATCTACTGTCAGCTGCACAGTAACTGCTGCACTCTGTCAAAACATACTTCTAGGATATACATGCTAGGAAAACCTGCAGGACGAAAGATCAGATACCAGACTTGCTGGAGTTCTCCCGCTTTCTTCCACATGCCATCATCCCTCAAACATCATGTTATAAATACAAAAGCACACAGGGATAGGAGTTCTTAACTCTGAAACAGAACATACATACATTGCTACATGATCAGTTTCAAAACATTACTTAGAATAACAGAGTCAGAACACATATCTGAGCAGCACAGTTTCAGGTTTGAAACTCAACTGCAGCTGATAGTGCTTCAACTGCCTGAAGTGACAGGAAAGCTTCATAAAGCAGTATTTCAGACAGCAGTGAATGACAAAAGAGGAAGCAGCTCTGTGGGGCTATGTCCTCTGGTAAGACAGACCAGGAGCAAGACTTTCTTACAGGCATACTGGATACTGCTACATTATTTCTGGCCTCCTGGAACAGATTTCATAAGACGTGATGCACCAGAGCTCCCTGCTCAGTGCAGCAAAAGGAGGAGGTAGTTATTCAGGGATAAGCACTGATTATCAGTGCAACGCACCCAGGGATGGATGTGGCCGCAAGCCTCTCCTGCATTTAGGCCCTTACGTGGGGTGGGAGAGCTACTCTGAACACTGTCACAGCTCAAAGTCCTTCTCAAAGACTCCACTATCTTCTTACAGACTCTAGATTTGAACCAAAGGATGATGAAGAATACCTCAGTGCAGGTTCTACACTTTCCTTTGTTCAAATAGCCTCAAACTCCATCTTTTTCTTAAGGTAAGTAACTACGTGAGGTGAAGGCAGGGCTCCTCCCTTCTGCTGAGGTGTCATGAGGCCAAGGAAACAGTGTACCTGAGTTGGCAGAGGAAGCAAAACTGTCACGGCATGAAATAATCTGCAGTTATTAATACAGCTTACACAGTTTGAATTTTAAAAATCCTTTCAAAAATCCGTACACTATCTTGGTAACAAAGATCACAATCAGGAAGCTAACAACATATGTATGCCAAAGCACAGGGTACCCCCAAGGTGTACATGGGCGTCTCCAGTACAGCATCACTAGGTGAAGAAAGTACAGCAGAAGTCACTTCTTAAAACACTCTATTAAGACCAACAGTGACTAAAATGGGACCAGATATACATCCCTGCGTGAGCTGCTCAGAAAAAGAAAAAAAGGAAAGCTTTAAACTAAGTTTTGCAAAAAAAGCTAAAAACAAATAAAAAATCCATCCATTTACAATTCCCAAAAGCACTAACCCAAGGGAGGAGAAGAAGCCTAAAGACAGATGCATCAACACATTAAAAGTGAAAAACCAATTCACTGGTAATATTTTATACATTCAGTATTTCAGTATACTTCAGGGACAGTAAGTTCTGAAGAAATCATACTCCAAAGCAAAACAGTGCATCAACTTTGTTTTAGGATACACTTTTGAGAGGCACTGGATCATCTAGTCCAGTTCCAGAAGTTTCTCCATCCTAAATTGCTCTGAGTTTTACTTGCTGGTCAATACGTAGGGACAAGTTAATACAAACACATCCAACGACAGTTTGAAGCAAAGAAGCAAAGCCATGCTATAGTTGAACTGTCATTGTTTTTTTACCAGAACCAACTTTTAAGTCATGGATCCTGCAGGACCGAATGTTGATATGAGTTATCACCAGGAATGGTTATTAAATTCTGATTTCTGCACCCAAAGAGCAGTCAGAACAGATAAACAATCAGTCCTGCTACACCAACAGAAAAGCCTTAAGATTTCTTGCCCCTGCTGACACTTCTGATGTTGCAGGATGAGAGGAGATGCAGGACAATAGAATAGTGGTGTTCAGAGACCAGCTTTTCTTTTTTTTCCTCTTTTAGATGGCTTTTAGAGGTCAAGCTGCTCTTTATAAAACACGACTTTTGCCTTGAAGCCCAACTGTTGTTATCTAATCTATGGTTAGTTTTAGCCTTGAAGTTGTCTCTGTCAGACCGAAGCACCAAGGATGTTGCCTTGGCCCACACACAGTGATAGAAAGTGCTCATTGTCTCAAAGGGTGGAGCCCACCACAGAACAGCATTATTTCCACACTCCCTGGAAGACAAATGGATTCACCCTACCCCTTTTGAAATAGCACAACACGAAGGAATTTCTGTTAACGCAGAGCTGATGAGATCTACACAGAACTTCCTTAGCCTGGTTATGTGCTGTAGCACTAGTGCCAGCTCACTTGGTGTAGGAAGAGGCTGCAACCACAGCAGGGAAGTTCACCTGAACCTCATGCGCAGAGATCCTTAAACTGCCCTCAGACCTGAGCACAGACGACAGCAAATCTATTGCAGCAGTCAGACTACAGTCTCAATATCTAGCTAGTGTTGGCGCTCCAAAGACTACAGACTCCAAATCCCCCACATGACTCCTGAGAGAACACAAAGATAGCTAACAGGCTGTAGTAACTGATTATACACAGGTATTTGCTCACTGCAGCAAGAGAAAGCTAAACACAAAGCGAAGCACTAAAGCACAATGTAAAGCTTAATTAAACATAGGAAATCCTAATTCAATTAAAATCCAGTTTGGCATAAATCGCTGCCCATGGAGTTTATCATTTAAGCTGCTGAACAAGCACAGCCCTCCTCTCACTTAATAGAGGAATCGGTCCAAGTAGGCCAAAAGTCAGCAAGTGCAGAGTGTGGGATGAAGTATTGGGAGACATGCACGTTTTCTTAAATAGTGAAATGAATGTCATGAAAGCCAAATAGAGCTGCTACAGGAGCACTGCAGCACTCAGATCCTAGCTTGGAACTGGAGAATTCTGCATCAGAACTGCTGGCCCAAGTGCATCAATACATATGAACAGCTGAGCCTACAGCGTAGTTCTGTGGTGGTGTCAAAGAAGTTAGGTGGCAGTTTTAGAATACGTTTAAGAACTATAATATTTTATTTAAAAAACAACCTTCTACATCCACGGTCAGGCTGCACAGGGCTTTGAGCAATGTGATGTAGCTGTAGGTGCCCCTACTCATTGCAGGGGAGCTGGATTAGACGACCTTTAAAGGCCTCTTCCAACTTAAATGATTCTATGATTCCCACTAACCTTCAATTTAATTTTAGAAGCTCTGTTTGTCTTCTCCCGTGTTTACATAAACAAGGCAATCAGCAACAGCCTGCACACCAACACTGGGGATTTTCAGTGCATCAGGGGCTGTTTCCTGCCCCTCTGCTCATGCAGAGACAATTTGCATTTCTGTGCACAGTAGGAGCACTGGAAAGATGAATTTCTTCATGCTATTCTTTGGATTATTTTCTCCTTTCCTGAGACATTGCTTCCGAGTGTTTACTGAATAATCTATCTAATTTTCCACTAACAAACCAGGCCCCTAGCCTAAGGAGGCTTCAACATGTGCTTAGCTTGGAACACGCCGGCAGATTCATAGGAAAATAAAAACATACATATAATGCCTCTTGAGATCAAGAATCTGACTGCAAACATCTTTAAACAAACATCTTTAAAATGCAGTCTTTCTCTAAACTGGGACAGAACTGAATCAAAATTACAAGCCTCTCAAAATACGTCCTGACATCACATCAAATAACTGTGCTAAAACTATGTAGTTTCACTTAGTGAGCTACTGAAAGTGTACAAGCGCACACACATTGCTCACAGGTTTAAGACATCCTTACTAATAATGCAGATTGAGAGGAAAGCCTGAGGATGAAACAAAAAGCTGTGAAGTTCGGTTTCGTCCACAAAAGTTGTAAAAAAAACCAAACCCAACAAAATATTTTTTTCTATTTTGGGAAAAAACAACCCTTTGCTGTCGACCTGGACAAGACCACTCTGAAAACAGTAATTCTGCCCCACCCACCACAGAGATGCATCTCACCGCAGAATATTTGCTTTCAGATTAATTTTGGAATATTTTTGTTTGAGAGCACATGGGATTTTCTGTGCGTGTGAAGAAACAAAGCCACGTTATAGAATTCAGAGAGATGCTTTGTGCAAAGCATAATACTAGTGTTATAGATAACAGGTGTCAGATCTGTTCAGCTCTGCAACAACAGGTGTAACAAACCTTCCTAAAGAAGCTTTAAGATGTCAATTCACAGAATCACAGAATGGCTTGGGTTGGAAGGGACCTCAAGGATCACCAGGCTCCAACCCTCCTGCCACAAGCAGGGCCACCAGCCTCCACATTTAATACTAGACCAGGCTGCCCAGGGCCCCATCCAGCCTGGCCTTGAACACCTCCAAGGATGGGGCATCCACAACCTGTCTGGGCAGCCCGTTCCAGTACCTCACCACTCTCGTAGTAAAGAACTTCACCCTGACATCCAACCTAAATCTTCCCTCCCCCAGCTTAAAACCATTTCCCCTTGTCCTGCTGTTATCTACCCTTTGAAAGAGTTGGATTAAATGTCTTCTCAGACTTAGGAAAGGTTAATCAAATTAAAAATTAAATTAATTTTAAAAGTACCAAGATAGGCTTAAGAGTGAAGTGGAAAAGGCATTCATGTTCCTCTTCCTATTTAGTGATGAACTCTCTGGTTCACTTGAAGATATTAGTGTCATTTCTGCAGATTTGACTAATGGGATAGATTCTGACTCCATTCAATGGCTATTTTTATTTCCTCAATATATTAATTACTAAAACCCGTTTCCTACACAAGTAAAATTAAAGGTAAACTTTGTTACTTGAAAGCCTAGAATTGTCAATTCTAAACATTCTGAAGCTATCCTCTGTAGGAAGTAATGAGCAGAATTGCTTAAACTTAAAGGAAAAGGGGAAAGAAGATCGTAACAGGACTACATACCTCTAAAAGCAGCGCTGCCTCCTTGCCAGAGGAATGACTAACATGCATTGCAGTTAGTGCAAAAATCAATACTACGTTTGCATTTGCTGGCTGGTAAAAGAACATTTTCAGTAATTGCTATGCAAACAAAGAAATTCTTTAGCTGTTGTCAGCTCCAAGTTTTACAAGTAATATGCATGTACTTTTTTCCTTCAAATGTGTAATAACCACTCATGCAATGCTCATCACATGAGTTCTGTGTCTTGCTACTCTGAAAATCAGAATACTGCAGAATTCTATAGAGACCAACATGTCAATAAAATCAAACTGTAATCTCAAAAAGATTTTTAAAAATAAAATTAAATCCATAATCCCATTAGTTTTCCCCATTCAAACAGAAAAAGCCTCGCCAACAAGTGGAGCAGTGAGAGGATGCAAACCCAGCCAAAGCTCCGTTAACTCATGAACAGGAATATGAAATAGTTTGCCTGCAGCACTAGGGGCTTGCACTCAGCAACCTATGTCCCAAATGATAAAGAAAGAATCAAGCATTTTTGAAGCATAAAGAGTGGCTTTCTTGTCTCTGCATGTACATAGCATTTCCACACAGCACCCTTCCCATCATTTATCATCGATAGCTCTGCTCTTATCTCCGGGCATATTCTCCCTACTTACACTCTGTTTCCAGTTTGCCCAGGGTGAGCAAGACAATGCAGAATCCTAATTCTGAAAAAGTTGTGAGAAATATATACATTTTTAAACATAAAATCAGTGCATTTCCTCAGAAACAGTCCACAGAAACAGAAATAGAATAGCATTCAACTTGAAATGCATTTGTGATGTTTTTACTACAGATGCTAAAATTGTGAATTCATTTAAATCTGGATACAAGATCTGAGTTTTATATAACAGCAAATTTACATAGAATAATAATAAGAAGGAAAAAATCACCATTAAGTGAAACAGCAAGAAGTTACACATGATAAAAATGTGAATGAGTCACGAAAAAGAAGGAAACAGATGCACACACCATAATATCTTCAACTTCAGCTATGGTATCTCACCGGTCAGAACAAGCACAAGGTCATTATAGAGCTGCAAGAGTTAGCAAGAGAACAAGAGGTACATTGTGTGGTGTTCAGCTCAGGAGTGGGGAGGAGGGGGTACAGAGGCTGAAGAGATGAAAAGCATTTTTTGTAATCCAAAGAACGCAGCAAACGGATTCAAGGATCCCAGTGATAACACTGTCGCCATTTTTTTTTCCCTCTACGGACTCAATCCAAAGAGGGGATGAAAGGCGTATGCACAGGAAATTGAAACATGTGAGAGAAGCAATGAAAATGAGAGATGCAACACATCACGTTTGAAATTATTTCTCCGCTCAATGAGAACTTCCCCAAAAGTCATGAGAAAAAGCACTCTGAATCAGAGCTCCTTTTAGATCGCATCTGGGAACTTGTTCCACCTCTTCGTTCTTTTCAGTAGATAGTAGCTGCACAGACTGGAGCAGAGAAAAAAGAATACTACAAGAGATCAATGAACAAGATGTTTTTTGATTCATGGCCCAGAACTTACAGATGGAAACAAACTTCTATACTGACTTACGTGGCAGGAAGATAGATCTGGGAGGGGTACTTCATCCAGAATTTTTGAGTCCAGACAGCAGAAGCACCTCTTAACTCGGGAGGGTCAAAGACATCTGCTCTGTGTACTTCTGCACAATGTAAGCCACAAATCACTCAGCAGCTACTCAGATTTGCAGGACACAAGTGAAGTCTGAATGCTTAAACACTAAGAAAGCGTGGTGCTGATGCTTATTAAGGACAAGAAATTGAGCTGCCTTACGTGATATGCACAAAGAAACACAAAATGAAAAACTAATTTCTTTGGAAGAACACACATCTCTCATCATCCTTGCCATCCTCCTCCAAAGAACTACTTCTTTTATGTTCTGAGATGAGGGAACCAAACCATGGGGACTATCCAAAATGAGTGAACTAGAGATTTATATAGGGGTATAAAGTTTTCCTTCTAACCTTTGATTTATGTTTTGACTGACACTGAACAAAAGGGATTTTTTTTTTGTTAAGAACAAAAATCTGACTTCTGACTCCATGATTTCACAAGAAAAGTGCTTTAATAAACTGCATACTAGCAGCTCTTAGAATCATAGAATGGCCTGGGTTGAAAAGAACCACAATGATCATCGAGTTTCCACCCCCCTGCTATGTGCAGGGTCGCCAACCACCAGACCAGGCTGCCCAGAGCCACATGCAGCCTGGCCTTGAATGCCTCCAG
>PPHD01007617.1:0-10843 GCA_002909625.1 Bambusicola thoracicus
TCTCTTCTAAAAAGCACATTGCGGCATCTAGCTGGGAAAATCCTGGATAAAATTTATAGTAAATTTTCTGCTGACTTCAATATGGGAGTGAAAGTTTCCAAACTTGTATGTGTTAGATAAATGTAATGTAGCATCTGGTATGTAAAATGTTTGTGGCGATGCGCATATTTTGAAATGGTCATTACTGTAAGTGGAATAACTGGAAAAGATACAAGAAGATGAAGAGAAAGGAGATTCTGTCTACACGTAGGAAAAGTACACACCAGACTGATAAAATGGGCAATCCAGGCAGAAATAGTAACTATAAGAGCTAGCAGTGGTGAGCGAGCAGTGCTCTTCCCTCTGCTTTTTCTAGTTGTATGCCCTGATGGAAAAGAAAAATGGGCTAGATTAAGAAAACATCTATTGTGTATCAACATTAAAGCTGGGAGCACAGATTTCAATCTCAGGTTTTCCAAATTCTCTTCTTGCCTTAGCAGTCCCCATGACTTCAACAGCTTTGACATCACGAAGCATATTCCCTGGTGGAAGGCCAATGGCTCCAGGGTAGACCTGCAAGGTATGTAAGATCCTGAGGGTGGTCCTTGGATCTCTGAACTTTTATGAGTAAGGTGAGCAGTTTTGAACTACATCTATTTAAATGGTATATGTGATCGAGGGAGCCTCTTGACAGACCACAAGTATTTTGCTACACTTTCCTTTTACAATTTTCTGCAGGCTTTTGTCTTGACAGACCATCTCTTGATGACCTTATTAGTTACAATCCAAATTATTGCTGGCTAGTAGGTCCAGTTCCATTAAACTAGATCATGTTGCATCTGCTTAAAGGGGACGTGAGCTAGGCTTCAGACATCTTTAGTCAGTTTTTCTTGCTTGAATTTTCAAGAATGAGTTGTGGTGGAATTTCAAGAAACTCATGTGTTCTTAAAATAGAGACACTTATGTTCATTGTATTGCTGCGCAGATGTACTGTTTGCCCTTCTCTAAGGTCTAGACAGAGTATTTACAGTCATGTGCTAGGTGAGTTATATGCTTTAATGACAGAAAGCTAGGTAGCATCTCTGATGGTAGTAGATATGCCTTGCAAGTAGTAGTTCTGCACTGCTACTGGGGCTGCTCTGAGAGCTACTCAAAGCCACTGTGGCTGAAAATCTCACCAGGCTAGCTTGACTACTTCATTGCCTTTCACCTGAGGTCTCTTCTCAGCTGCAGAGTCCTGTGTGACATTAAAAGAAAGTAAGATTTTGATTTCCAGCAATTTTGACAGGCTCCCTTAATGCACACAGTAGGCTGAAGCACATAAGGTGTAAGCTTCATACCAACATGTGTTTCCCTTGACCCTGCCCCTTGAATATCAGCCAGCCTGTGGGGCAACACGGCAGCCTCCCTGTTGCTCCTTGTTCATGGGGGTGATGTCAAAATGAGTTGGCCTGCCAGTGTTCTCTGGATCTGGAGCACGCAACCACAGCTGCAATCAGATGGCCAAGGCCAACTGACATGGCTTTGCCTGGGGCCATGACCTCCTGTGGAGACTCAGAAAGGCCTGATGAAGGCAGTAAACTGTCTGACTGCTCCAGCTGGCTTTCCTGGAAGCTATCTGTGTGACTTTCCCAAAAGCAACCCCATAGGAGATGGAGATGATTTGTCCGCTGGTACTTAGTGCCCATGGAAGCACACGTGTTTTGTGGTTCACATACTCTGAGCAGTCTTCTTCTGGCTGCCTGAGTGAGCACAAAAGCTGTAAGTTGTGAATGACCCCAACCCCTGGCCCCACACAGGCCCACGCAAAATCCAAACTCTACGTCTGATAGCATTGTCCAAAGGCTCCTTGAACTCTGGCAGCTCAGGGCCATGCCCACTGCCCTGGGCAACCTGTTCCATGCCCACTGCCCTCTGATGCAGAACCTTCCCCTAACCCTCACCTGACCCTCCCCTGACACAGCTCTGTGGCATTCCCTCAGGCCCTGTCACTGTCCTCAGAGAGCAGAGCACCCTCTGAAGAGCTGCAGCCGCCATGAGGCCTCCCGTCAGCATCCTCTGCTCTGCGCTGAGCAGAGCCAGGGATGTCAGCTGCTCCTTGTATGTCTTGCCCTAAAAGGGGTAAGGCACCCTTTTGGAGAACGGCAGGCTTTCAAAGACCCTCACTATGAAAACTGATGTTTGGGATTCACTCCATTCTGTGGGATTGCATACAGTGGCTGCGGTGTTAGACATGGCTTTGTTCAGATGGCGATGTGAGTGCTGCTAAGTCGAGCTCAGCTGCCATTCCTTGGGCTTCCTGCAGGACTGCCATAGAGAGGAGGGACAACATGTGAGGGAAGTACAGATGTAGTAAATGGGGTTATGTGGTGGATCAGGGGGCTGTTTCCCAGAGATGCTGGCTAGTGATGGCTCCTACGTTCCATATCAGAAAAATGGGCAACTGACAATAAGTTTGCTGGTGGCTCGAAACCCAGTGAGTTTCGCAAGACTTCCTGGCCCTGTCTGTTGCTGCCTCGTCCTACTCACCACTTTCTGTAGCCACAGCCAGCAAGTGCGGTGCAGCCATGTGTGATTCCCTGGCCAAAGACAGAAGGTCAGTGACTTGGTTTGCAGAGGTCGTGGGAGGATGAGCCAGGACACGGGCTAATTTGTAAACAGGTTCAGTGGAGTGTTTTCTGGCCTACAGTGCCAATGGGCTAATTCTGAGACCAGGTGGTCTTTGCAGTGACAAGTGACTAGATCTCTACCATCACTCTTCTGTCTCTAAACATGGTATAAATGTCTTTTTTCTACACAAGGGGAGAAATGGAAGAAATCTGCAGCAAAACTTTCCCTAAAGCTACATGAAAATGCATTCCCCTCCTTGCAAGTGAGGCCCTTTGTACAGGGATGATGTGTCACTGGGTTGATACAGCTTCCCATCTGACTTTGCCTGCAGTGCTCCCAGCAAGGCTGCTCACATCTGCTGACTCATGCTCATGCTGCCTTTTTCCCTTGTGTTTCCTGTTGTGTTGACTTTTATCTCTGCTCCCAGGGCTGTGCCTTGGACATTCTATGATCAGAGTGCACGCATTTGCCTGCGATTGTGGTGGGAGATATCCACATTTCATGACAAATGTTAACATTGCTCACACGCAAGTGAGCAACAGCAATCAAATAAAGGGGATGAAGGGCCTCTTTGGGAGAGGCCGCTGTGCCTCTGTCCCTTGCTGCAGCGCTGTCCCCATGTGAAAGCACTTCCAAGCTGTGTGGTGCAGGAGCTTGCTGTGGGCATGGCTTTAGGAGCGTGGAGGAACTTTAGGGCTGCTGGAGCCCCACTGGTCTGCTTCTGCCATCTCTGCATAGGGAATCAAAGCCTGGCAGGATGTCTCCAAATGAGGTTCACCCAGCTCCTCTTCCTTGGTGATCTGCTCCTTTTCAGCCCTGCTTGTTTTCCCACTTTGATCTTCCACCCAGAGCAACTGAGTGACTGGGTCTTGCCACTTGAAAGGATGACTGCTCTTGATGTACAGTGCTTAGGTGCATCTGGAAGTACAGCTCGTTTCCTGCTTATCTGCCCAAATACCATCATTACCAGTCTTAAGCAAGACTCCCTAAAATCTTTGAGGATCCAAGTTGGTATGCAAAGACAGTTCTTTTCACTTCACGGTCAAGGCTCCTGAATCTTATCTGTGGGTATCCCAGCTAGTTGTTTCTGTCTTTGTCTTCTCAATCTCTTCTGATCAAGTCACCATTCATTTTTCTTAGCCACCTGTAGATTTTAGGGCCTGCTTGCCTAAGGCTGATTTGAAGCCTATCTCACGAAGCTGCCCTCACATAAAGCTCTTTTCTCTCTTTTTTTTTTTTTTTTTGTTAGATGATGTACAGTATTTTACCAGCAATCCTCATGCAAGGAATGACATTGCATGGTCAATTACCAGGAAGCTAATTAGCAGACAGTTTCTTCCCTCATGGATCAAAGAGCGTTACATACCCATTCCCAGGAGCTTGTACCACACAGGATAACCTCGTAGCAGCACTGCTGTAAATGAAGCACACTTTTCCCGTTTGCCTTTTCCTGCTCATCAGTTTGTGTCACAGCAGGAGAGGGCAGCCAGCATTCCCCAACATCACCGAACGTAATTCAGCACTGAAGATGCCTTTGAAATCCTGTCTGTGTTGAAGTGATGACCTCTACATGCCAGTTCTTTTTTATTATGCTAACCTGTATTTATGGTACTGCTTATTGCAGGTGTGGGTATTGCAGGTTTAGTCACACCGGGGACGTCTGACATTTGCAAATGGAAATTCAAGACTTGAAAGTCTTGGCATTTTTTATTTGGGATTTCTGCAAGTGCCGGAGGGCATAAAATGCACAGCTTCTCTGGTGTTTTCTTCTGTTAAATGTTCCTCCGTAGCAGCAATGACTGTCGGCTTCTCAAACTGAGCACTGAAAGCCCTCCAGGCATTTCAGTGACAATACTAAGAACCTGGGACCAACTTTGTTCGGTTTGGGACCCGACCAAACAGAGACCAGCCCTGCAACAGACAATAATATGAGAGCTTTAGAAAAGGTGCCTCATCTTTATCAGTCGGTGGTATTGCGTACTCTGAGTGAGTACTATGAGTGGGCTTTGTCTTCGGCATGGTGCTCTGTTCCAGGACAGGGTGAGCAGTGGCACTGCAGCAGGGGATCTCTCCTCCACCCCAGGCAGCAGCAGTGCTTCCAGTGATGTTTTGATGTTCCCTTGTTCAGCCACACAGTGAGTTTGGGGGATGGATGGCTGCTTCAGTGCAGATCTCAGGAGTGAAGATGGGAACCAGGACCCCATATCCATTCCCTTGCCCAAGTCAGGCCATCCAGCTTTTCATTTAAGATACAAGGAAGTGATTGTTACCTCCTGAAGATGCTTGGGGCTGTGGGCAGAGACAGGGAAACATCCATATATTACTTCTCTCTTAGGCCAGATTTTCCAGCTGTTTATTTTACGAGCACGTTGAGACATCTTAATGCAGTTAGCTGTTATTAAGGCTAACAAGTTAATTTTAATGACTTTAATAGACCTTTAGCATTCATGTTTAATCCACTACTGTTTACTAGCCTATATTGTATGTTGATGCCTTTTAAAGCTTCAAACTTGGTAGCTCATTGAAAGTAGCTCAAGTATCATGAAAGCTCATTGATACTTGTTTTTCCCATACCCTTGGATGAATTTCTTTCTGCTAACCAATGTAGACTTCAGCAGTTGCTTTGGTCTAAAATTTAAAACCATCTTCACAAGATAGACTGATGTAGTTGTAGAAGCATCAGCAGCTGAGTTTGGAAAGAATGCCTGCATCTGCCCAGCAGAAGTGTAGAGAGGAGGGGAACAGATTTGGGCTGATTCAAATGAGGCATAAAACAGTGTGTTAGCCAAGGAGGTGTAAGAAGCTGTCCAACAGACCATACAGCCTTGTTTACTGAAATGAAACTCAGCTCTGGGTGTTTCCAGCTCACTTCAGGTTCCCAGGGAGAAACATCCTGCTGGTTACAGCATAAGAATAAGCATCAGCCACTGCTTTTTTTCTGTTTCATTTAAACTTCTTATGGCGTAAGAGTGCTTCTCCAGCAATTCAATTGTAAGTTCCAGAGTTTCTGAACTATATTAAAGTTTAATCTGCCCTCTAGTAGCTGACAGTTTCTATCCTGATTTGCAGTGATTAAAAATGAATCTAGCTTGGATTTAGTGGTACTCCAGGATATGGACGTTTTGATCTTGTAAGTCAGGTTTTAAAGTAAATGCGCATTGCATATACACCTGCTTTATTTAAAAAATAGAGTCAGTGCATCAGCTTTAAAGTTAAAATTATTCACGATTTCCTGGCTTATTGAGAATTGCTGCTGTATCACTGGAGCTAAGCTATCAGAGAGCATCTTCCAGTTGACAGTTCATCTCTTACAAGGAATGCCTTTTATGACTGGTATCAGAAACATGTACAAAAGGAGCTTTTATGTCTGCACCTGTGGCTGCCATGTTTCTGATATAGCATTTGAGCTCGCAAACCCAGCCCTGCCACACTTGGCTGAGGCAAAGCTTCCCCTAATGCCATAGGACAAGTTTTCTTCTGTACCGTGAGCCATATAATAGCGTGCTAATTTTACAAAAGGGATTCAAATGCATATCTACATTTGATTCTCTTATGGATGTAATCCTCCTATGATTTTTCTATATATTTTGTCAGGCTTTTCTGTCTCTAGTTCCACATTAAATGCCTGCTAACCTTCCTTGGATCAGCTTTTGTTGTCTAATAACTTGAGGCAATGTGTACAAGCCCTGGGATTTATATATTTAACCTATTTATGTGTAAATATCTTTCAGTTTTTGTTTAAATCTCTGCTTGAGTTCAAAGAGGTGCTGACGTATTGCAGTCATTTTGCAGTTACTTGCATCTGACACATTTTCTCCATTGACTCTTCCCTGGACGTGACAAATACTTTTGCACCAAGTGGAAGCACCACTTGGGATACTTTCCATCTGTGGAGTTTTTACAGAAGTTACACTAGACCTATTCTTCTGCAGATATTAACACCATTTAATTTCTCTGCTAGTCAAGAATAATTCAGTATGCCTCCAAATTCGTCCTGGTGGTTTACTAGTTCACATTGGACTACAGTATTTTCACTGCTTAAATTCTGCAGCTAAGATGTGCATGACGAAACTCATCTGGCTGAACCTGAAGTATTTGATTCCCATTGTCACTGTTGCATCTCTGTGACATTCATTGCTTGCTCTTTGCCTTTTTCAGGTTTTTATTTGTTCAGCTTAAAAAGTCTTCTGATTCTTCATTTTTAAACAAAGCTGATCAACACTGCTGTAATGTGTCTAGTGCTTTGTGGAGAGAGGACTGATGAATCAGGACTGAGTTCTAAGCCAGGTAGGTAGGAAGTGAAGCGTGAAGTACGGACTTCCAGAAGCAAAGAGCACAAGAGCATTTCAGCTTTTAATGATATGTGAAATGTTCTCACCTTGTGGAAAAGTGCTCTCCAAAATCACAGTTGTCTTTAGGTTATTCCGTGTGTACAGTCACGCTGTCTCTACTAACAGCTAATCTCTGATGCAATTACTCTTCAGTTATGAAATCATCATTTTACTTAAGACACCAAGGCTTTTTGTCTTTATTTAGTGCTTTTCCTTTTTTTTTTTTTGCTCTCCATAGATGAAACTGCAATATCTGCCTTAACTGTACATGGCATAGCAGAGCAAATATAGATGCAACAGTCTTTCTCAAGGCAAAGGTTTTCCTACAGAAAGAAGGTAAAATCAGATAGCCAGGTCCCTGAGAGCTTAGAAACTTCAGCACATGGCATGTGGAAATCTGGATGTCTTTCATGGGATTTTGCATGAGAGTCAGGTGTAGAAGCAGATATAGCTCTGGATTTAAATGGAAACCTTTTAGCAGGTGATAAAATCATACCTCCAAGTTTACACAAGCTATCCTTCAGTGATAACAGGTGATCAGGCACAGATTAGAATGCCTAATACAGAATGACAGTAACACAGTTCTTTGCTCTCAGTAGAATGGTGGGCAACTCTTGCTGTAAACCACATGGGCACTGGTCATCCTTTCCCCTAGTCCTACACCTGCAGTACTGCAGAGGGATCAATGTGTTCTTTGCAGCACTTCACTGCCTGCATGGGGAGAGAAAAAACACAATTCTGTGATGTCTTTAGAACCAGTTGCCTTTTTCATAAAAGACAAACTAAGAAGTTGTTTTATACAAATGAATGAATCAGCTAGCTCTGTACATTTTAGTTGTTGCTGGAACTATTGCTTACTTGTTAGAGTTTCAGAATCATAGAATCATAGAATCACAAGGTTGGAAAGGACCTACAAGATGATCTAGTCCAACCGTCCTCCCATTACCGTTGCTACCACAAGCCACTAAACCATATTTTGTAGTTCCTCATCCAGACGCCTCTTGAACGCTGCCAGGGATGGTGACTCTACCACCTCCCTGGGCAGGCCATTCCAGTGCCTGACCACTCTCTGAGAGAAAAGTTTTTCCTTATGTCTAATCTAAATCTCCTCTGGTACAACTTGCAGCCAAGTTAGTTCAAGCCAATGTTGTTTAGGCAGTATAAGTAGCTGGGAAATAAGTGGGAAGTCTGGAGGATGTGTCTGAGGAGGTGGTGGTGGGAAAGCACCAACCCTTCTGGTCAGCATCTCAGAAGTTTGGAAAATTAGCTCAGTGGCAAGGGACTTGAGACTGCCATTTTCTGCAAGATCTGGAGGAATTTGCAGTGTTCTGGGTCATCTTTCTAGCTCTCTCTTCATAAGTCTTCTCAAGTGTAAATACTGCTAAACCTAAGCGTACTTAATGGTGAGGGGGATTGCATATTGGAACCTCTTCCTTTCAGCCAAGGGCAAGGGGGGATTTGAAAGAGGGCAGCCTTTGAGGCATGGTGAACCTTCTTTGCAAAATTTAATTAACCTGTGCAGTGCTTAGCTACTGTGGTGATTACTGTGATTGGATCCCTTCAATGCTGGGTTCTGTGTAAACAGGAAATAATTAAAGAAACTTGTTGCTGTACTTCCATTGCGTTTCCTGTGCAGATCTGTAGGCTGAGCCGTTTGGGGATTTTCCCCTTAATTGTACCCTTGGTTGTACGAGCGGTGTTGATCAACTTAACGTGATGCCCCCACACACACCTGATTGGAACTGATTCAGGCAGTGTACCTTCTGTAATGAAAGGTGTTTCAGCTCATTTTGCTATCTAAAAATGCCAAGGGCTGAATTCAGACCTACATTACGCAAGAGCAGTTTCAGAAAGATTGCACCTGTGGGATGCTATGGGCTTGGCTCTGTCCTCCTTGCAGACATCCCTGGAGCAGGATCCACAGGGACTGTAGGTGTTGCAGGAGTAACAGCAAAGCTCAAAACAGAAGAAAAGACCACCTGAGGCAGGCAAGTCTTTTAAATGTTAATAAGGGGCAGCAGAGTGAAATTAGGGAATCAAGACATCCTTAAAGCCTTGAAAATTGAAGGAATTTGTACATAATTAATAGCAGTAACCAAAGCAGAGCAACAGCCAAGCATCAGTCTCAACTTTCTTCTGGCAACTGCTGGGTATGTCCTTTCTATTTACTGAAAAGGAGAGGCAGGCTTAAGTACTGAGAAACAATTCTAGAGATACCAACGGTAAATTTTGTTGCTGGTGAAGATCTCAGAATTGTATCGTACTTTAATTTGGCCTCAGAGATGCATTAGATCGAAGGCATCTGAGAGGAGAATTTGTGACTGCATACACACAAGCCAGAAAACTTCCAGAATTGCCCCAGAGGACTGGGAGCTTTTCAGAAGTGTGTAGTGTTGACTTAGAGCAAGATGCAGGCAACTGTCCTTTAAGTCTCTTGGTATATCAACAACTAAAAGCTATGGGTTTTCATAATACTTCCTGGATGAACAACCTGGATTATCCAGCGTATATGGTTGCGATACATGGATGGAGTCATAAATGACTTGTCATTCAGTTGCCGTTCATTTATGTCTTAATGTTTTCTCTGCTTAATGATTTCTGAATGACAATTTACGAGGAGAAAGAAATTAAATAAAACAATAGGGGAACTGCTACCAGAATGCTTTGTAAGCCACAGAAAGGGAAAGGATGAAAAATACCATATTATAACTTAATATCCGTGATGGTGTTTTTTTTTTTCCTTTTTCTTTGACTAGTGATTCATTCACTCATCTGCAAGATGGTTCTTGATATTACTGAGGTACGTGCATGCCACAAAGATGATAAAGGTCCTGAAGCATGTCCCATATGAGGAAAGGCTGAGTGACCTGAGTCTGTTCAGCCTGGGGAAAAGAAGACTGAGAGGGGATCTGATTAATGCTTTTAAATATCTCATGGGAGGTGGGAGGCAAATGAATGAAGCCAGGCCCTTCTTGGTGGTGGGTAGCAATGGGACAAGGAGTAGTGGCCTAAAACTTGAACATAGGAAGATCCATACTAACATGCAGAAGTATTTCTGTACAGTAAGGGTGACAGAGCACTGGAAAAGGTTGCCCAGACAGGTTATGGAGTCTCCTTCTATGAAGATATTCAGGACCTGTCTGGATGTCTACTTGTGTGACCTATTATAGGGTATGTGCTTCAGCAGAGGGGGATTGGACTTGATGATCCCTGTGATTATGTGAAGATACAGTGGTAGGGCTTAGACGTTCCTATGTGAAGTGCCATTTTGCTCCTGCCCCATACATTTTCATCAAAGAAATTTTTATGAACATCCAGTTGAAATATGAAATTGGATATGTAATATATCCAGCTATAGAAAAGGGTGCCTTTCAAATCTATGTGCTCACTGGAGAGCTCATCTTTTATACATGGATGCATTGGAGGGATGGTATTTAAGTGACAGCCTTGGAATAGTTACAGGAAAGCATATGACTACATTTATGCATGTAACTTTAGAAATTCAGTCTCTTATATTATATTTGCTGAATAAATGTCACCTTGCCAGAGCTTGCACAATCAAGTGATGTATTCACTTGCACAATCAAGAGAAATTCAAGCATGCAAGAGGAGAAAGGTAAAACCGCTTTTGTAATGATAAAGTCAAAGGCCTTGATTTCTGTGCAATTAATTGCACAGAATTGCATAGTGAGTTGTTTGCACAACATGTCCTTTGATTTGTCTTGTCAGATTTCTTATCCTCAGAAGGATACATGGAAGATGCAGGACATATGTTCTGGGTTACAGGTTGCCCGAACCTTTGGTTTTCCTTCCACTGAGACTATAGTTAAGACCTTATGCAGTGCTTTTTGTTGTAGCCGCCAGAAGGTTTCCTTCTTTTTGTCTTACTTCTTCCCAAGGGCTGAGGATGTCCGCCAGTCAAA
>PPHD01007617.1:10873-22856 GCA_002909625.1 Bambusicola thoracicus
TGGAGTCTCCTTCTATGAAGATATTCAGGACCTGTCTGGATGTCTACTTGTGTGACCTATTATAGGGTATGTGCTTCAGCAGAGGGGGATTGGACTTGATGATCCCTGTGATTATGTGAAGATACAGTGGTAGGGCTTAGACGTTCCTATGTGAAGTGCCATTTTGCTCCTGCCCCATACATTTTCATCAAAGAAATTTTTATGAACATCCAGTTGAAATATGAAATTGGATATGTAATATATCCAGCTATAGAAAAGGGTGCCTTTCAAATCTATGTGCTCACTGGAGAGCTCATCTTTTATACATGGATGCATTGGAGGGATGGTATTTAAGTGACAGCCTTGGAATAGTTACAGGAAAGCATATGACTACATTTATGCATGTAACTTTAGAAATTCAGTCTCTTATATTATATTTGCTGAATAAATGTCACCTTGCCAGAGCTTGCACAATCAAGTGATGTATTCACTTGCACAATCAAGAGAAATTCAAGCATGCAAGAGGAGAAAGGTAAAACCGCTTTTGTAATGATAAAGTCAAAGGCCTTGATTTCTGTGCAATTAATTGCACAGAATTGCATAGTGAGTTGTTTGCACAACATGTCCTTTGATTTGTCTTGTCAGATTTCTTATCCTCAGAAGGATACATGGAAGATGCAGGACATATGTTCTGGGTTACAGGTTGCCCGAACCTTTGGTTTTCCTTCCACTGAGACTATAGTTAAGACCTTATGCAGTGCTTTTTGTTGTAGCCACCAGAAGGTTTCCTTCTTTTTGTCTTACTTCTTCCCAAGGGCTGAGGATGTCCGCCAGTCAAATATTCTGGGTAGTCAGCAGTTTTTTGATTTGTCCTGTGTCACTTAGCCTCTGAGCGCTTTGCTCTTTGATTTTTATAGCCAAGAAGGAAGAAAGCCCAGTTTTCTTTGTGTTTTTAATCTTTGGGGAAGTGCCAGGTAGAGAAAATGGGCAGNTATTCTGGGTAGTCAGCAGTTTTTTGATTTGTCCTGTGTCACTTAGCCTCTGAGCGCTTTGCTCTTTGATTTTTATAGCCAAGAAGGAAGAAAGCCCAGTTTTCTTTGTGTTTTTAATCTTTGGGGAAGTGCCAGGTAGAGAAAATGGGCAGGTACAGCCTGCATTTGTGGCTGTCCCTGTTTGTGCATGAAGGAGTGCATGGTGGTCCTGACTGTGTTTATGTTAAGATGGTCAGAACATCACATGCTTTAGTAAATATGTGGAAAGGCACACAGCAGTGGAGAACATTTTGGCACTTTGGAAGGTTTTGCCCTTTTCAGCTGTGCTTCCTGTCAGTTCCTGTCATAGTGAGTTTCTGGATATTTTTTTTTTCTGTGAAACTAGGTAAAAGATGTCTATTAATCCACCTCCCATGCGTAGTTTTTCATGTGCTATCAATGCTGATGGTGGCACTCAGGGAGATAAGGCTTGTCACCACGTAAGTAGCTGCTTGGAATGAGCTGTGTCTCTTCCTTTTGCTTTTAGTCACTGGTTCATGAGATCAGCTCAAGTGTTTGCTTAATCTCTTACCTGCATAGTTTTGTTACACACGGTGCGTGTAGCAATGCCTGCGGGTACCTTTGCCTTGCATTTCCCATTGGATCATTGTGTTCATTCACCTATACCTTTGCCTGAATGAATCAGCCAGGAGGTGAAGACCCAAAAATGAGAAACTGAAAAATACCACAGGCACTGTGCTTGGGTTGTGGATTGCAAGTCATTTTTTTCGTAAAGTCAAATAATAATATGTTTATAATGCTCTACAGAACTGCCACTGGGGTTTCGCAAACGAAATGCTTAGCTAAAGTAGAACTAGAGCCTTGAAAAGAAGAGCATTAAACCCTTGTGAAGCAAGTTTTATCAATATGCAATTTTCTGCCTGATAGATTGAGCTGAATTGAGTGTTGCCTAGCTTTCGTTTTGTTTTTGTTTGTTTTCCCAACAAGGCATAGTTTGGAACATTGATGGTAACGATTTAAAGGCATCTGCCATCACAGGAGCAGTGAGCTGAGCTTGAGAAAATTGTTTTTCTTTTCCAATTATACACCCTCTCCTCTCAGTACTTCCCAGTATCAGTACATACGCAGTGTGGAGGCGTAAAATCCTTGCCTCTTTCCCTTTTGCACAGTGCAATAGACGTTGATGGTCCAGACAGTAAATTCCACAAGCTTCTATCTACTAAATACATCTGTTAATAAAAAGCCAGTTATTGACTCCTGGAGCAGACCCAGAGAAGTTTATAGCAGGTCGGCGACTGGAGTCTGCCCCTCATGTGGCAGCCATTGCCAGGACCAGGCTGAGCTCAGGGCTGGCTCTGCAGGTGCTCTGAGCAGCAGCCAGTGACCTCCTGCTCTCTGCGGGGACACGGGGACTCAGTGGCAGATACATCCTGCAGAGGCTGATCGGGGAGCAGGCAGACACTGCAGCCAAGGGGGATTTGAACACAGGGACTGCTCTTGATATAGCAAATCAGAGGCCAAGGGAAAAAAAACCAAAAAACCCCAAACACCTCGAAATGTTGGCAATTAGAAAAACAACCAGAAACAAAACAAAAGAGCAAACCCCTAACACACAACGATCTTAGCACAATAATCGTTCGCTTCTTAAGGTGAAGTCTGTCATTTTCAACGTGAGAGGTTTATAGTAATCTAATTCAGTGTTGTTTGATAAGTCTGATTTTGACTTTTTCAAAGACTGGGATTTATTTTGTAATAAGAAAATCACCAAATCGCTGTTAATTGGTCAATTGTTTTGGAAGCAGGCTGTTTATTTTAGTTTACTGTAGGAGTGAAATGTGCAGTTAGGTCAGCAGAGACTGGCTAAGCCTTGTAAAGCTGCTTACATTGTATTAGAGAACCTGTAAAGTAACGGGAGGCTCATTATTTCTTCTTCAAAGTTATTTCAGGAATGCCACTGTGAAGTGCAGAAGATCCCACTTTAGAAGAAGCCCAAATACTAAAAATAAAGAAACTATCACTGCAAACAGCAGCAAGATCTGTCAATAGGAAGATAGTGCCATAGCTTGTTGTTACAGGAAAATATGAATACAGAACAAAATATCCCATTTCTAGAGAATCAAAGGGTAGTGTTCCAGCAGTGCTATTAAAAGAGCACTTTTTCCTCTCAACTGTCTGCATGAAGACAAATAGAGTTTTGCTCCATTGAGATAATCCTTCTGTCACCCTTGCCTGCTAATATCAATATGCATGCAATCTGTTTGGATTAAGTATTAGAGTTGATAAACAAGCCATGTGAATGTGTTTGTGCTTAAAATGACAGCACTGGCTGACCGTGTGGCTTCCTGGCTAAAAGTACCAGCCTGCTGATGTGATACAGCAGTTGGTGGCAGGGTAACACGCGAGGATGTGGCTGCTGTGGTCCGGTGAAAGCATTGGGCCAGTGCCAAGTTCCCCTCCTGTCAGTGGATCAGGGGTGTAACAGGGAAATCTACAGTTCTTTGCACTGATGTGGGGTTTGGAGGATTCGTAATGAGTGAATAAGTTGTTTCTTTGGGTCTTCTTTGGAAGACTCATGCTCTGTTGGACTCGTCTATAGGAAAGCTGGAAATGGAAGAAAAAGACTGCTTATGAGTGGAGAAGGAGTTGGAGTTAAGGTTGCAGGGTGTAATGTGAATGTCTGGCTTTGAAAGGAACACAGAGTGAGACACTAACCCTACTGCTTTCTGAGGTTTTGAAGATGACTAGTGGTTAGGATGCCTTCCCAGTGGGTTCCTACTAATAAACACCTTATAAAAGTCTGGTTTGCAAAAGGTACCTGGCAGCAGACTCACTGCAGGGATGCTGGCATCCAAAAACTTCAGGCATGTACAGTCCCTGCCCCCTGTGAAGTCTAAAATAGTGCTGCTCAATAAATTCTTCTTGGACTTTGATGTGTTGTATATTGCTAAAGAATGCCTAATGGCGTCCATATACATATCTGTATGTAAATATATGATGGCTTCCTGGTTAGTAGTTCAGTGTCTGATTGTTACTTTCCAAGAAAAGAATGAGCTGTCTTAAAATGAGGTGTACTGTTCCCAGAGGTGTTTAAGAAACATGTAGATGTGGTACTAGGGGACCTGGTTTAGTGGGGAAATGTGGTGGTAGGTGGATGGTTGGACTGGATGATCTTGGAGGTCTTTTCCAACCTTGGTTGTTCTATGATTCTATGACTTTCAAAAAAAAAAAAAAAAAAAAAAAAAAAAAAAGGAAAATAAAGTGCAAAACTGAAACCTAAGTCTTGATCATTATGTTAAAAATTTCTTGGAATAACAGCTCTCTACAACCATTTCATTTATCCTCTGTCTGCACACATGGGCATTCAAAGGCTGTAGCCCATAACCACATTTGAAAGCGTGCTCCTGTCATAGTGTCCAATCCACACAGGCTTGAGGCAGTTTTCGTTTCATTTTCTGTAGCCAAGATGAGAGGTGAGTATTTGTGTGGTCTCCTAACCAGTGATCTCTTTCAGAAGATACTCTAGTCTAGGTAGAAGTACATTCTTAGGAGCCTAAAGACAGAAGGGGAGAAAGTAAGGAAAAAGGAAGCCAAGGTACAATGTTTAGTTTACAATTAGCAAAATGACAATATTCCCAAATTGCTTCATTACATGGCCGTGCTTTTAGTCAATACAGAGGCAACAGTGAGCTGACAGTGCAAGAGAATATGGTACTGGCGGTATCATCCTGTTAGTGAGGTGTGTAACCTGGACTGAGCTCCCGTACACTCATAAGAGAAGGGGTGCCAGCTTGAGTGCCGTGCTGGAAATTCTGCTTGAGTTGTTCTGTTGTGCCTACCCTACCTAAAGGCCCGGTTCTGTATGTCCTTGAACAAATGATTTTTTGCATGTCTGTAGTGACAATTCCTAAGGCTTGCACCGTTCTGCCATCAGGGTCAGTTTGTTCATTTGGGGATGTGCTTATCTGTGGGCTGAATTATATCACTACCCAAAGAGAAAAACATAGTACAGTAGGGTACAGTATCTGTTGGCCACTATTGGACATCCTGTGCAAACTTTTGGTTTTGCTCTCATGGTAACAGCGAGCAGTGTACCAGAAATAACACTGTTCGCCCCTGAAGTGTTTTGTCTGAACTAATGAGTGACTGGCTGGTCTTTTGTGGGTTTTACTATTTATTTATTTTCCAGTTTTCTTTAGAAGCACGCTAGGAGGTAAAAGCCAACAATCTGCGGCTGTGAGTCAGAGAGGCTAATTGTGTCTTGCACAAAAAATCCACAAGCTTTTTCAGCTCAAATTATTTCTTTTCTGCTTTCATTGAATTCATTGCTGGTGAAAGGTTCTGGGTAAACAGTCCTAAGGACTGAATTTTTCTGACCACAGCGATATAAAAGTGGCATGCTACGGTGACCTTTCTCCATTTTGCTTTTCTGCTGAAAGCAAATTGTTAGGCTGTTCCTCGCTAAGCACGGGCTTAATGCAACCAACTCATCTCATACAGATTATCAAGTAGTCTTCAGGTAGTAAATGACCTTTGGTCGCGGTGGACATGGGCCAGATCTGAACTAACAAACTGTGGAGGTAAAAGGATCTATATCCCATTACAAAACCACTATCCGGTCTTACTCATTAACATTTTAGTGGCAGAAGTTCAAATGAGTTATTTCATTAATAGTCATGAAACTAATTACATTGAAGTGCATCTGTCAGTAGTAAAGGCAACTGACTTCTGTGCTTCTGAATAAATTCGGTCTGCATTAGGAAATGTTATTCTGCCTCTAAATGAGAGAAATGCATTGCAAATCATGAAGAGGTATTAAAAGAGAGAATGCAGATGTGTCCTAAATGTGATATGCTTGATGCTGCAGTTCCCTAATGCAATCAATTACTGAAATGAATAATTAGAAGTGTGTTTGAGTAGGGAAAGAAGGTCTTGGGTAATATTTTGTGCCTTATTTCTTACCTGAGACACTGAAAAGTCAGCAAGATAAAAAAGGTTGTGGGGCAGGAGGGTTGTCATTGACCTGGATAAAATCAAACTCAACTCAGCATCAAGATTAGTTTGGATATATAGAAATGAGACATGCATATACTGAGGAGATCTGAGCAGAGCCCAGAAGGTATTTATTCAAGTGATTTCCACGGGCTTTTGGCACCTAATTATGTCTGAGGATGTAGTTAGATTTCTTTGCTCAGGGGCATAGGAAACTTATGGAGGAACTCAAGTTTCCCAAGCACTAATCCCAGACCAATGCTACAGTGACTTCAGTCTGCTGAGTGTGAGAATGTGTCCCCCACATCATGCCCATACCCAGTATAACGTATCAGTTCAGGACTGTTCCCAGTGTCACTCACCACCGGGACTGCTGTTTGACTTAGCTGTGATCGTGCGATGCAAGATCTCCCTACTTTCCCATGTCTTCCTGAACCTGCATGCACCCCACTGATGCCCCTGGAGGTATCTGCTGCCTTTGAGAATGGAAAGCAATGCCATCTGCATTATGTGGTCGGTTTTGGAGCAAAAACTGTTCAGTGTGGCTAGTAAGATGACCTGTCCCTCCATGTGTGCGTGCAGGTCATTGAGGAAGCAGCTCCATGTGAGGCCCAGGAATAAGTGGTATCACTTTTAGCCTCCACTAGACAGTTCTCAAGGGTTTCTAAGCCACTTAGATGTTGCTTACAGTCACAGGCTGGATTTACTCCTAAAAAAAATCATCTGAGTGTACCCTATGCAAAACAATTTGCTTTATAGACTGAGTCAGACACGTTCGTCAGTTTCCTGAGAAGAGCAGGTGAAAGATTACAGAGAGAAGTGAAAAGAAGCTGTAAGACATTTTCTGCTAATTCTTACCATTGGACAACGCTCACCCACAGAAGGGCCTCAAAAGCAAAGATGTGAATATGGCCAGCTCTACTTCTGCACCGTGGTCTCCTGTCACTAAAATTGCACTGTCTTTCCTGCGTTTCTTCAGACTGAAAAAAGAACAGTGTGAGCAGTACCAAAGTTACACGGGTATTTAAGGCAGATGAGCCAGTATATAAAGTAATTATGGCATGAAGTCAGTTGCATTTATCCACTACTAGTTAGGAAAAGCACTCCATATAAGTGTACGGTATGTGCATGTGAGTATATAGAACAGAAACTGCTAGTTATGACTGTAAATCTATCTATGTTTAAATGTCTTCCTGTGTTTTGTAATGCTGTGGCATTTTGCTCAGGTATGGTTAGGGAAAAAAATTAGATTGCCCCCTACTATTTTTGTGTTGTTAACAGGTTCTAGCAAACACATCTGTGTTGCAGACATGTTGCAGAAGACAGTGTCTCCAAAGTTTAAGAAGACAAGACAGAGGTTGAAAGTGTTATGTATTTGTTTCATATCTCTCCAATTAAACTGAGATTCTTCAAGGGACCCATGATGAAGTTGATGAGGTGATAAATGCGTATGTAATGCACGCGGTGCATCCAATGAGCTGTTGTTGGAAAGTAAGATGGAGCTTGGTCCCTCTTGCTCCCTGTAAGTTGTTCTTTAGACATCCTCTAGAGTGTGGATGTCCAACCTTTGGGCCTGCCTGGACTGCACTGAGTGAAGAGGGATAGTCTTGAGCCACATATAAAATACATAATATAGTTAGTATATATAAATATATATGGTTGGGTTTCTTTTTTTCTAAATTAAAGCATTAAAAAAGAGAGCAACAAAGCCATAAAACAAGTGGGATATCTGACCCTGTTTTTGTGAAACTAGCACATCAGGCTGGTTTGGTGGAAGTGAATGCAATTCTTGGTGAGCTCTCAGGATGTTTGTCACGGACTTCTGATGAACTTTTACTTTTCCCGTGCTACCTCCTTGAAAACAGTTGTTTACAAATGTGTGTACTGCCAAAAGGGATAGTATTGTTGAAGGCTAACTCTAAACAAACTGGGCTACCATTGTATTAGGTATCAGAAGAATAAATACTTAGTTTCCTTAGCCAGGGACTTCCAAGAGCCAGTAGTCCTTGAAGGGAAAATTAAGCGGGATATTTTGGGGGCCTTAGCCAAATTGGCAAGAAAACCTGAAGTCCTAATAATAGTATGAAAATTACTAACAGCCATCATGAGGAGAGCAGATTGGAAAATTACTAACTTTGTAACTTCTGTATTGAGTGTTGTGTGGATGATTTCGTGCAGTGCTTGATCTGTGGAAAACCACCGAGTGCCCAGCAGTGTGTAATCCTGAAATAAGTCAGCAGTGTCTCTCCTGAGCGTGTGATGATGGCACACTGGGCAGCATATCTGCTTTTCAGACAGCAATGTGAATAAGTGTGATTATGAAGCGAGGGGTATTTTCCTCTGGTAGGACAGGTCTTATATGCAAGTGTGGTAAGCAGACATTATCAGATTTTTGAGTTGAGTGTCTGATTGCAACTCTATGCCTTCCGTTTGAAAATTGGCAGATCATGTATTTATGTCAACTGAAATTGAAGTCTCAACTGTACAGAAGAACTGATTTTTTTTTTGTTCAGCAATCTTGAAACATTTTCTCAGATTCTTTCCTCACAGTGGAAAGCACAACCATGTGCTTTTTGCCGTTCAGAGCACTGCGTTTAGCCAATGTATCACAATGTATAACTTATTTGCCATCACCTGAGCCAGCACTGTGCTGTGTCCTCCCCATGCCCTGGCTTCAGCCCAGGCAGGGCTAATAGCACACCGAGGTTTGATTGCTGCTGAGCAATGGGGTTTGTGCCCAGAGCCAGGCCAGGCCACTTGGCAGGGCAGAGCTGCTGCCATGATGGTGGGGCAGGGGCAGCTGCAGGACCAGGACGGTCTGGGCCATGGGTTGGACATGCCTGCTTTAGATTCTTGTTGCAAGAGAAACCTATGCTAGGGTAACTGTAACAAAGGAGTTGCCCAATGCACGCTTACAGCACCAGCAACCTGACATCAGTGCAAACATGGTTTTGTGCTGTTGCCAGTGAAATGAACCGTAACAACTCTAGCTATAGTGGGGAGGCAGAAAATGAATAGCAAGAGACTTCTTTTTTTTTTTTTTTTTTTTTTTTTCCTTTGGTAGAGAGCACCTTGCTCTTGCTTCACTTGCAATGCTTCTTAGCAGCCTTAGCAGCAGTGGGAGCTGCACAGCACGATTTCCAGAGGGGAGGAAGGCCAGGCTGCAGTGATAACTCCTTCTCCCTCCCTGCGAATGGCTGTCATAAGCGTCCATAGTTTGCAGAGGACTTAAACTAACTCTTTTGGTTGACCAAAACACTAGTGTGGTCAGATGCATAGTTCCCCTCTTCAGATACCTTTGTTTAATCGGCCCTTGCAGAAAGGGGCCACGTGGGGTTTTTAGATGAGAGATAGCTTTTTCAAATGTTTCTTTTTCACTTAGTAAGCAGTATAAAACCAACACACCCACTCAGGGAGGGGCAGCCTTGCCAATCAAATCAGCAAAGAACAGTGTTGAACAGATCAGAATTATCGCAAGGAACCTCGGGGAAGGGAGCAGACCCATTTTCCTGATGGCTGACTATGAAGGGGTCACACAGAAGAAGAGATCACTGCATATTTATCTGTCCCCTCAGAAAGGTTGTTCAGGGACAGGTACTGGGAGAGGGACTGGAGGGAATAAGAAATAAAGTAAGATTGTTAAAGCTGTCAAGTTTGGCCGTCAGAGTTATGGTAGCAAATGCTGAAAACAACATTCACCAACTAACATGCAGCTTTTCCAAAGTACTCTGAACTGGAAGGAAAATTTCCGCTAATGCTCTGGAGCTGTGGACCAGATATAAGCACATCTCTGGGAGTAGCTGCAGTTTCACCATGTGTTTTGGCTGTGTTTGGCCTCCTTGCTCTATTATTTCTCACTGGTCCAATGCAGATTAGAAGACAGATAATAAAGACAGTTTGTTATTTGATAGGCAGTAGAGCTGCTTTGCCTGCAGCATTTGAGTTTGGCTTTGAGTTGCTGAGCTGTATTTCCCAACTGTGGAAATAGCTGCTTATGCCCTAAGCAAGGGTTGTTCCCTGCTTCCCCAACCAATAAGATACAGCAGCCTAGGCTACTTCTATTTTGTCTTGATATATTTATGGCCAGAGATAGAGAGCTATGTGGAAAAGCACAGAGTGTGTTTTACCTACGTCTGAATTTATGGCTGGAAGCTGACAATGGCTTGGCAACCCATTGGCTTCTCTTGCACAGGCTGGGCAACGCACATTTCTCTGCATCACCTCAGCTCTGACCTGAGCTGACCTGACCTGGAGTGACAGTGTTCATTCCTCCTTGCTCCTCTTGGTGGCTGCTGTGGAGAGAGCCATGTGCCATTGGGGCAGCTCCAGGAGGTCCCTTGGTGGGTGAGACCACCAAAGACTTGTCAGCCTCAGCTAGTGAGAACTTGGAGGTACCAATACTTCCCAGCTGGATGCCAATGTCCATAATGCAGTAGCCAGGCTCCCTTTCTCACTCCTGTCCACACACATGCTGTGGACCAAATTCTGAACTCTTAATCCTGTTCTTGTTCCATGACAGTGCAAAACCAGGGCCTCTGATGCAAACCAAGCAAACACGTCCCTGCTCTTGTTTCAAATGTCATATTTATTTGCAATGGGCTAGCAAATACTTCACTATTTCATTACCAGAAACACACTGTTGTCAGCCAAACCAATGCAGTGATGCAGCAAAGCGTTTCAGCAAGAGAAATGAAATGATGAGGAATCCAAGCGCAGGCACAGCTCAGGCAGGTTTCTTCCCAGAGAGGTGTTACAACACTATGCTCCATGTTTCCATCCAAAGTGGGGCCCTTTGAACTGTGTGAGAGCAAAGCCATGCGGGACAGTGCAGGGAGGCTGCTCTCAGGCAAACACCAGTGCTTTGGTCCCACAAAGGGATGTGAACCAATGGGAGTGGGAGGCACAGTCCCTGTAAAGAATACACTGCTTTTGTGAGTCAACCCTGAGGAATGCAGTTTTAATTTTATCTGTGTTTTGCTGAGCTACTAGCCTTTATCCATGCAGGCCCTTGTCTTGTGTCAGTGGTAGGCTTGCTACCTGGGCCAGGGCTGCTTGGGGATCCCTACTGCTGCCATACCAGTGGCAGCCTCTCAAGCCCCTTTCAGGGTCTGAGGCAGTTGTAGACGTCTCGGGGCTCAACCCTGCTGTTCCAGGATCCTGAGAGGCCCTGGGGGCAGAGCCCCACCAGCAAATATGCAAAGGGACACTGCCACTGGGCCTGCTGGCAGCTCATGGGTGGCCCTATTCCCTTCCTGCCTGATAACTGTAGCCCTTCTTGAAACGTGACTGGCAGGAAGGTACATCTCTGTTGGTACGCTGAGGTGAGGCATATAAGTCTTGGTCAGAATTTCACTGTGTGCATCCGGCCCCATCCTACAGCTGCTGGACAGGGGGCTGCAGCAAGGAGGGTGTTGGTCTCTTCTCAGGTTAATCATAGAATCATTGGAGTGGAAGGGACTCTTGAAAGGCCAACTAGTCCTACTCCTGTGCAATGAACAGGGACACCTACAGCTCCAGCAGGTGCTCGGAGCCCCTCCAGCCTGACCTTGGGTGTCTCCAGGGATGGGGCAGCTGCCACCTCTCTGGGCAGTCTGTGACAGTGCCTGACAGCCTGTACTGTAAAAAAACTTCTCCTTTATATCCAAGCTAAATCTTCTCTCTTAGTTTGAAGCCATTTGCCCTTGTCCTATCACAACAGACCCTGCTGAAGAGTCTGTCCTCTTGTAGTGCCCCTTTATATGCTGAGAGGACTGGATGTGAGGTAACAACCTCAAGTTATGCCAGGGGAGGTTTAGATTGGGCATTAGGAAAAACTTCTTCACAGAGAGATCACCTCTGAGAGAGGAGGGACAAGCACTGGGATAGGCTGCCCAGGGCAGTGGTGGAGTCTTCATCCCTGGAGATATTTCAGGCTTACGTGGGCTAAGGGAATGTGACTTAGTGGTGGGACTTTGTAGGTCAGGTTGATAGTTGGACTTGGTGGTACTAGAGGTCTTTTCCAGCCTAGATGATTCTGTGATTCT
>PPHD01007618.1:2633-22855 GCA_002909625.1 Bambusicola thoracicus
GATTTGAGTTGAACAAGACCCCTGAAGGCCATCAGTGCAGCCCTGCAGTGCACGGGGACACCACAGCTCTGGGAGTGCTCACAGCCCCGTCCCCTGGCCTTGGCTGTGTGCAGGACGGGGCAGCACCACCTGTGGGCACCCCGTGCAGTGCCTCACCGCCTCACTGCAAGCAGCTCCTTCCTCACATCCAGCCTAAATCTCCCCTCTTTTATAACCAATCATAGCAACATCAAGAAAGCAACCATCTCAATGCATGCATCTGCTCACTCCTTTTATTTTCAGATAACTTTTTATTTAAAAAACACTGTTCATTTAATATTGGTAGGTACTGGGGGTGCTCAGAATTGAAGGAGGCAGGCTGTGATAATGGATGTTGGCCACCACCCTCCAGCAGACTGCATGCATCTTTAATTTGCAGCACATCTTTCATGTTGCTAATTCCTCCCTACAGGAACAAGGTGCTCATGAACCCTGTGATTTCCATTGATTACCAACGCAATCCTTTTCCATGCTGTGTGCTAAGTGGCACTTTCTGCCCTTGTCTGCACTAATTTTTCAGTGAGGATACTGAGACAGCAGAACAAGTTGTCCGGAGAAGTTCTGTATTCCCTGTCATTGGTGGTGTTCAAAGGTTGGATGAGGCTTGGAGCAATGTGACGCAAGGCAAGACATCCCTTCTCATGGCATGCTGTTGCAATTAGATGTCTTTTAGTGTCCCTCCCAAACCATCCTAGGCTTGGATGATTCTAAACGGAAGAAGTTGCATTTAACAAACCTACTTACCTGTTATGAGCTGTAGCTTTGGCAAGCAGGAGGGGAAACCATGCTGTGAATTTTGGGAGGTCTTTCCTGATGTCACCATCATTCCCTATCTCAAGCAAATACTGCAGTGTGTCTGTCTGTGACCTACCATGCATCTTGGTGAATAAACTTCATGCAAAAGGCATATTTTGGTTTGGGGCCCAAGATTGTTCATTTTGCATGTGTGGACTGCTGGATTTCAATGGAGTCCTCTGAACTCCTTCCACACAAGAAGTATCGTGTTTGGAGTACAAGTCAGATGCATTTTGGAAACATTCATCTGAATGATATAATGCCTAAAGACTACTTATTTACTTTTCTGAATCCCATGATTTATGAACCAAAATCTAAATCATTTTCATAGAATCACAGAATCATAGAATGGCCTGGGTTGAAAAGGACCACAATGCTCATCGAGTTTCAACCCCCTGCTATATGCAGGGCCGCCAACCAGCAGCCCAGGCTGCCCAGAGCCACATCCAGCCTGGCCTTGAATGCCTGCAGGGATGGGGCATACACAACCAAACTGGGCAAGGAGGAACTACCCTTCAGTCTGTGACCTTGTCTTCACAGCCAAGCATGGAAACAGACAAATTCTGAAACCAGAAACATGTTACTTCCCTGCCCATATGAAAGCGTGAGCCAACCCCTTGCACATTCAAACGCTACCATGTATTGCAGTCAAATGATCCCCTGTCAGATCTCTCTTACTCCAGAGAGAAGAATGGTAAGGGACTGAGAAAAAGAGAAAATTCACTTTATTTGTGGGGAACTGAGACATGGAGGGATTAAGTGGCTTGCCTGAAGTCATGCAGAAAGGCTGTGGCAGAGCCAGGGATAAATCATAGGAGTCTGATTCCCAGTTTAGTGCTTCAGCGACAAAATCACTCCTTTCTCACATCAGAACATCCTTTGTCACCATGAGCTGAGAGTAGCAAGAAGTGGGGACAAAAGGGCTGGAGATCAGAACAGTGAGAACATGTGTTTGCTCTGTTCAGGTACATTCACTTCCTGATAAGTCCATTAAGGGTATCAGTGTTTTCACCTGAAGGTGAAAGGTTCGTCATTCTCACTGTCAGTCCCTTGGGTCTATGAAAAGCCAAAGCAGGAGAGTTACAAGAAAAATAACATTCGTAAAAAAGTAATAATAACAGAACCACGGTACAACAAGGAGGTGAAATTAAATTTGGATTTGTAGCCTGTAAACGGCTGTGTGAATGCTGAAACATTAACTCTGTTGTTTAGCTCAGATAAAATTATTTTGGTGCCAGCAGAAAATACCTTTCTTCAGGAAGGTCTTCTGGGCTCTAATTTGGAAATTCCAAAAGACTCAAACGTATCCAGTTGTGCACTTGTAAAGAGGTGAGAGACCTGCCAATAAGTGATTTACAGTATGTTTTCCCATGTTTTACATTTTGGTAATTTCATGTTGCAACTCAATACCTAATAATGTAAAATCCAGCTCCTCCAGCTAAGCCAGGAATGAACTCATGGAGGAGTGTCCCAGAGGGAAGGGCATATACTACATTACATGTCTGTGTGCCAGCACCGGAGATGCAAAAACAGCTCCACGGAGATTTGTCCTGCAAGGTCAGCCTCCAGAACTAACAGGGTTGGCTGAATTCCCCTCTTGCTACTGACTGACTGCAATTCCCAAGACTCAGACATCACTGAAGAGTGTGCTGAGGTAGGGTTGCTTACCCCAGGATCGGAGCGTGCCTTTGGACAAAACTACTCGACAGTAAAAATGCAAGAGAAACCTGGAGGAAATATGGAGAGAAACCTAGAGGCTGGTCTGAGCACAGTTCCTGTGTCAGGAGGTTCAGGGAAGAGCAGCTCCACCTCCGAACCATGAGGTGGGATGTGAACTGGCACCCTGAGATGAATGTCCCCAGAGTGGATCAGTGTGCATGATTACACCTTGCTTCAAGATGGGCAATGGCTTCTAGGCATGCCTCTAAGGTGCATAGAGAAAATGCAGAAAATGGCAGGAAAATAAGGGCCAGAGAAAATGTGTTGCATTGGAAGACTTGATCTGTCATGCTTGTAAAAGTCAAAGTTTTGAGACGGTTTATTTATGAAGAAGGAAGGAATAAAACAACAGTGCCGAAGAGGTCCTGCACGAACACAGACAGACATAATAAAACGTAGAAAATGAAACTGAACCTGGACTCAAATTCTGATGAAAAACAAGGCCAACATTTTTAGCAGTTTAGTTAAGCATTGGGAACACCTAGCAGTGCAAGTAGTGGACTTCACATCTCTTCGGTCCTTTTATTCATTCTGAATTTGCATTTTACCTCCAAGTTTCCCATGCTGTTGAATGATGTAACCTTCATTTATGACAGCTGGAGCGTAAAAGGCACTCTAGACAAGAAGCTGTGTGAGCTTTACTACCTGGCACTTGTACATTTTGTTCTTCCTACAGCTCGCAGAGAACATTTTAGAGAGGCTGATGTTAATTATCTTTGTTATGCAGATGAAAAATGCAAAAGAAATTATTCGCCAGACTTCTTAGTTTCCATTCCTATGTCCAGCAGTTTTCAGTTTGGCCACAGCACTTGTACACAGCTTAATGGTAACTTCTTGTGCTATTGCCTTAGTACTTCTTGTTCTTCCTCCCAGTGATCTTGCTGTTCTCCAGTTTTGCTACCCAGTGGATTCCCATTAGACAACAACAGATCAGACATTACTAAAGGTCTCAAAGATATATGCTGATAGGAGAAGAATGAAGATGAAGATCACAGTGAAGATGAAGCCTCTACTCTGCTGAGAATTCTGTCCAGTTAAATAGAACAGGTCAGCTCCATATGCTTTGTATCTTCATGTCCCTCTCCCTGCTTTGAGTTGATTGAACTGGGTAGCCATCTCAGAATTGCTATCAGGAATAGTCCCTAGCTCATGGCCTGGACAAAACCCTAAAACAGTGTAGATTATTTGGGCAGGTTCCCAAACTCATAGCTTGGCACTGGTTTATGTACTGGAATACACCTAGCCCGTGAAATAAGAACAGCAATGCTGCTTTTCTCCCATTTTTTGTGTCTTTTTGATATACCCGTGGAACCCACTGGAGGAAGGATCTACCAGTCATCAGGTATATATGCTGCACTTAGCTGTGGTTTCAACTGCATCCTGCGACAGGTGCTATTTGAGGACATTGCTGTCCCAAAAGTAGAACACGAGAAGACGAATTAAGCCATACCACCTTGGACTCCAGGAGCTCTCGGCGGAGTTCAGTATCTGGGCAGAGCTTACTCAGCAAGGGAGTTTAAAATTGCTTTTTGGCTAAGAAAGCAAATCCTTCAGCGTCAATCGGAAAATTGTATTTTTGATTTATTTTGTTTAGATAAGGGTTAAGACGAGCAATTCAGAGCCCCTTTATGCTCTGATGTGGGTGGAAGTTTGTTCAGCCACTGAGATAGACCAGTTGCTCCCTTTCCCTCCCCTCACCACTTCCCTCCCCACTAAAGTTGCTCTCAGTGCGTTTTTCTGAAACATATGGGCCTAATTCAGGTTGAAGACTAAAAAGTTTGCACAGCGCCGGTTAAAAATTATGGCTTCTTATAATGAAATCTTTGTCGATGGAAACTTGAAATAGCAGCTTGGCTTGTGACTTATGGGGAGACCGATGATGGAAATCAATTAATCATCCCATTTCCCAAAATTTTAACAGGAGGGCACACTTGAATCAAAACGGGGCTCCAGTTTATGAGCTACTTGGACAGCTTCAAGACTTTGGTTGAAAACCTCAGGAGCATGAGTGGGAACAAATATGTTAGGGTTTAATGTTTTTCTTCAGTAAGAAGAAAAGCAATAGAGGTCTGTTTGCAAACACTTGCTTTTGTTTCAGAGAGCTTTTATTACTTTAAAGGTGAACTCTTTGCAATCTGGAGGACAAGGCCCTCAGTTTTTAATGAAGGCCCAGCAGGTAATTGTACTGGAATTGGCTAATTCTTGGTGTGGGATACTCAACAGGGAGCTGTACACTGGCTTCACCTGTGCTGGTCCAGCTTGGTGGTGTGTACCTGCTCTCTGACAGGGCCCTGCAGCTGCTGGCTGAGACCCCACACAAATGGTAAAAAACGTGGGATCTCCTTCAGGAACGTGTGAAATGTCCTATGTCTGGGACCTTGGCAAGGCATAATAATTTATGTGATGCCCAGATCCAGACTGGAGTCCACCATTTCAGTAGCCTGGGGCTACGATTATACAGTTCCACATCTGCTTATTAAAAGAAACCATAGCATAATTAGACCAGTACATGTAATGGATTCCTTGGTTCAAAGATGTGAACTAAAATAGTGGGGAGACAGGCTCATTGGTTTGGACTGGACCAAGCTTTTCAATTTGGAAGAGGAAGGTTCAGTCTGGGACATCATAAAATGTTCCACTTGACCCAAAATGACATGTTTTATTTTGCCTTTTCTGAGATTGCTCTAACCCCTTTTTATTTCTCTTTATGTATCAGAACATGGAAAGCTTGGTTTAGGAACTTCTTTAAAATTTACCCATCAGTGCACTACCAAAAAACAAAGCAAGATATTATCCCCATTCCTTTAGCATCCCATGTAAATATCATACCCATTATCTTGCCATAGCAAGAGATGCTGTGATCGTTCAAACTAATACGAACCAAAACACATGAACCAAACAAATTATTCTCCGGCAGAATATCCGTAATTCTGGGGGTTGCTGCAGCATAGTTCAGACCCCCAGTTTCACTTTAAAGTGTATCAGGTTGGTTCCCCACCTAACTGACACAAGCAAGTGAGATGACTGGGGAGTCCAGAGAGGAAAGGGATGAGGGATGGAGGAGCACTGGAGCAAAGGAGACTGAAGAAATCTCACCATTTGGCACAAGGACGATTTCCTTTGTCATTCTGCTTGCTTCCTGCCAGCGGGTTGACTTTAATGAATAATGGGAGATGAATGATAATTTTGGTTTCTGCCTGGAGTGGGAACAGCTGACAAAGCGTTTAATGGAAGCTGACAGTTAAGTACCCAGCCACAGCAGTAAAGTGTCAGACAAAGCATATGAAAATAAACAGCCCGAATGAAAGCTATTTCTGAGCAGATTGCTGGCACACTTTCCCAACCCCAGGCAGGTTATCTGAGATGGTAATTGCTGCCAAAAAATTCCTCCTCCTCTCTCTTTTTTTTTATTTTTAATATACCTTATGAGACTTACCTCAAGGGAGCACAGAGCATATTTATGGATATGCTTAACTTCAAAATAAGCAAAATCAATACCAGAAAAAGCAGAGCTATTTTATGGAGCTTGTACAAAGTTTGTTTGCGTGTTTTAAAAACTTCGTTGCTCAATAGCAGCTGATGTATAGAATCTGATTATATATATATGTGTGTATTTGTATATTTAAGAGGTAGAGGTTGGGGTCACCAAGAGACTTGAAGGAAGCTACAGTGCCCAGTGGTCCCTGACTTTCTGTAAGAGCCCTAACCAGAATGGTCTGGGGACATGATGAACTGTTCCAAAAGGGTCTCATGAACCGCACAGCCAAGACTCCCATTCAGTATTTATGCGTTAGAAACCTCACCATCACGAGCTGTGCTCTGACATCTTTTTTGCCCACAGTGCACATTAGTTCTGGTTGCGTTGCTTTCAATCTTGCAGAACAGTTAATCAAAGCTGATGCAGGATATTGAATGTTGCCTCATATTCCTTGGCCTTGTAGCCAAAAGAGACTGCTGCGATCTTGTCCCCTGACCTCCTGCATATAGCACAAGCACGGGATAAGTGCTGTTATATGAAGGTTAATGTACATGGTGCCCTCGTTTATTAGCTTTCTACCCACTTTATTAGCTTAGCTGTGAAAGCAGGTGACTGAGAGTCAGCACTCCTGTCCCATTCTTGGCCAAAGTAGGCTGTGAAGTGGTTGTAATAATATTTCTCTATCTGTGATGCTTAACTGATTCCTGCACAAAAAAGGCAACAAGTTTGTGGTGACTTAACAGTTAGTGAAAAGAATAATCCTGTTACAGAAAAAAAAAATAATCTAAATACCAAAACCAATCCCCTCCCCAAATCCCGGCTTAAACAAAGATTAAAAAAATATGCTTGAAATTCTGAAATCTTGGCCACTTTAAACCTAAACATTTTAAAACACTGGAGTATGCATTTTCCATTTCTAAGCTTGACTCTGACCCCACACCCTCCGGATCCATTGGTGCAATTCATCTGTAGCTGCAAGGATTGCATAATTCATCACAGATTCTTGCCGCAGATATAATTACAGTAAATCCTTTAGCTTGAACAGCGTGAAGCCTTCTTTAAGGTGAGCACAAGAGGTGCTCCTAGGTGGTGCTGCTCTGGTGTGGTTTGAAAAGCAGTAGCTATGTGTTTTGTGGTGACATTTGCAATGGAAAAAAAACCAACAGAGCACTGCTGTGAAATATATAAGGAGACGGAGAAGCAGCGAGTTGTTGCACCGCGCTCTTGAGGGAAGGCACTTGTGTTGGTTAGTGGACTGAAAGCAAGAGGTGGGAAGTGGTTTCCTAGCCATGTATGGGCCATCTGTACTTTTTCCATTTGCACTGGAAATTAATACGGTGCATGAAATTGCAGTTTTCTGGTTCACTGTGAAAGTGTTGGGGACAAATGGCTCAGAGCTAGGGGCATTAGAGGAATATTAACTGTGTTTCTGTGTCTATAAACTGATTTACCAGTGTAATTTTCTAAAGTGTTTTACTATGATTGCTTTTTGATAGGTTGGTCTTTGAAAGCTTAACTCTCTCCAAGCTATTTTTATGGGGAGTTTCCTGGAGGAGAAGGGCTACTCAATCCAGCTTCATTCATACCTTCACCATTTCAGTTCACTCTGCAGTCCATCTGCATAAAACAGACTCCTGCAGGAGTTAAACCGATAAAGATAAAGGCCTGAAAAGAGAGTAAGATCATTTAACTTGAGTTTTAGAATATTTGAAGCCCCTGGAATACATCCAGATCTCCTGTGCTGAGCCCAATATATTGCATTTCACCAAATCAGGTCTTCCAGGAAGATAGACTTTTTTGGTGTGGAGGCAATAACTGATGGAGAGTCCACCACTTCCCTTTAGTAGTTTCTTCCAGTGGTTAACCATAATGTTAGAAATTTGTACCTTGTATTTAATTAGAATTTCCCTGGTTTTCAGTTCTTTTTGTGCCTTTCCATTTCTGACTACTGAGTTTTCAAGTATTTGGTGTTTCTTCACTCAAAGGTACTTATGTGTCACTATCATGTAATCTCCTTCAGTCTCCTTTCCAGTGACCGCTATACGTTGGGCTCTCAGTGTGGAACTCTCTCCAAGTGGATTGGTTCTTGGGCACTGGCCACGACCTCTTCTTTCTTTTGGGTATGCCAACTGCTAGCTTTGATACTGCATTGTTTTTATATTGGAAGGTACAGGGAACAATGAAGACCATTCACTTTTTCACCACACAGCTCATTTTATACAACTTTATCTCATCTGTCAGTTGCTGAAAGTTGAAGGATCCTCATTCTTTGGTCCTTCTTGCAGTCATCCTCTCATCTATTGTAATCTCTTTGAGAACTTCACATACTATTCAAAATGCAGGCATGTCCCTGTTAGCATAGTAATAAGAATTCAGCAGCCATTTAAGCAATCTATTTGTTTTAATTTCTGATTCCATTTCTGAACTGTACTGGTCAGCTCCAAGTCCATCATTTTATATGTAAAGTGTTTTGTTTTTTTTTCCCCACTATGTCTTTATTTGCATTCAGTTTCATTTGCTATTGTAACATCAATCTCTGAGTGCAGTAATCTTCTGCAGTTCTTCACAGGTAAGCTTGTCCTTTTGGAATCACTGTGTCATCTGTGAATCTCACCACCTCACTACTCATTTCCTTTCAGAAATCATGTATAAATCTATTGCCATCACAGGTCTATACGGCTCTCACTGGTGACCCTCCTCAGCTGCAACTTCTACAGTTTCCTCATAGTCACAATCATTTCTGTTATCATTATCCATACAAGAATCTTCAACCATTTTCCTGATAACCTTGGGCATGAATTCCTGATGTCACAGAGCCATAAAAGGCAATCAGACTGGAAAACTGTTTGCAGGTGCTCAGTGACACGTATCTCCTTCCATCCCAACCACATTTAAAATGGAAGCCATGAAAGCATCCACCATCATGTCCTGCCCAGGAGCAAAACACCTGCAGTTTCTGTAGGCAGTGTCTTAATGAAGGGTTTACCTGAGGCAGGAGAAAGTCTCTGTTGCAAATATGGCTTGTATTCTTTGTTCCTGGTGCTGTGCCTTCACATTCAGCTCATTTTTGAGCATTTTCCCTGAACTGACCAGGCTTGTCACATGAGTCATGGGTCATAGTCTTGTGCTCCTCCCCAGTTAACCCTCCACAGATCCTTCAACGTGGTATTAGTAGAGTGAGGACTTCCCATTAATGACCAGAGCAGAACAAAGCAATTGTGGCTAACATTTCTGGTGCTGCCATCTATTCAGTCCCTAAGTCACGTTGTTAATGCTCTACTGATTTTACACTGTGTTAATATTAAATTGTTATTTCAGACCTGTGCCTTCAGGAATGCATATGTTCCAGCTCTGCTTTGGCATTGATTTATTTCTGCTTACTCCCAGCTCTCCTCTCCACCTCTTCTCTCTCTGAGGTCTTCCTGTCTTTACCCAAGGTCAATATTCTCAAGTCCTTCCCCACTGCAGTGACATACACACTGATGGGGCTGGATGTTATTTGCACTCATACGCCTTTATAAGGCATAGGCTTTTCCACTTATGCCCATGTTAAGCCTAGTTCATACCATTGGAAAAGGAAAAGAGCCCTTCGTGCAAATGTATGTCAGGTCTTACTGCATTTTACTTCAGGTTATATTACAGTCAAGTGAGTCAGAGACGTGGGAACTGCAAACTTGTGTCACGGGGGAGTGTTGCTAGTGACCTGCACAAGAAGCCAGAGAACTGCTATTACTTGAAATTTAAAATTAAACAAAAAATCACTCTTTCTCATTTCCCTGAGCTGGACCGCATGCCTCCCTGGAGGAAGATCATTGTTGAAATATGTTGACTGTTATATTTTCTGTTAATCTGAATATTCCTCTCTTACTCTCAGCTCGGGGATGCAGTCAGAAACCTCCCCCATCTGTTCTGGAGTGATCTGTGCAATCTGCAAGCACAACCCTGCAGGAGACGATGGATGTCCCAGCGTGCTGCAGTTACTTCTCTTTGATTACATGGATGGGACAGGTCTGTTTGTACAATTTAGACATGGAGAGCTGAAGGTCAAGGGAATGTAGGGGCAGTGAATAGAAAATGAGGACCAAGGCTATGTGGTCAGCTGGGATCTGACAGTAGGGTCACACTGATCAGGGCCCTCCAGGAGAACCAAGCCTACCAGCCTACTTGTGAACTTAGAATCACAGAATGGTTGAGTTGGAAGGATCCTTAAGTCCCAAACAGTCCCAACCCCTTCTGGGGGCTGGATGACCCCACCAGCTCAGGCTGCCCAGGGGCCATGGCCTTGGACACTTCCAGGGGTGTGACAACCCACTTCAGGATGTTTCATTGATGAGTCAGACTAGTGCCAGATCTACTGGGCTATTCCTTTTTCAAGAGCCCAGTGCCAGAGATGATTTGTAAAGTGTCGATACTAGTCCTGGCATTTAACCCTGAGAGGTTTAAAGCATCCCTGTGAGAGCATCCCTTTCTTCTTCTTCTTTTTTTTTTTTTCCTCATTCTTTATTACATGGAGTGCTCTGATATATTTCCCCCCAACTATTATTTCTCTCTCACCAAATTTATTTATTTTTTTTAGGAATGTGCCTTTTCTGCATTTTTTCCTTCTGGATTCTAGTGCAGTCCTGATGCATTTACCATAAATCCCTGGAAATATGGCAAATCCAGCACAAAATGTGTTGGACCCAAGAACTCATTGGAAGCAACTTTCACACATGTGTACAGTCTTCTTTGTCAAGGTGCAAGAGCTACATGATTAACTGGATGAAGAGGAAATTTCTCAATAAGTAGTGTCAGCAAAATTACAGATTGAAGACATTTTTACACTAACAATTCCTCAGTGTCTACCGTGTTCTGAGTAAAGAAGAATGATGGCAAGGAAAGAGTGGAAGAAATGTTCTAATATGAAAAATCTGGAGATTTTTACCTACAGGGAAAAAGAGATTTCTATGAAGGCTATTGGACAAATAGTGAATATTTTTTGTGAACATTTTTGTTTATACGAAAGTCTTTATCTGCTTTCCACCAGTTCCATCATCTGGCAAATGTTTTTCAGCAACTTTCCCCAGTCAATTTTTCTTCTTAATTCTCACATTTCCCCTTCATACAACATTACCCTCTGGCTCTGAAATCCTATTCTATTCTTTACCTGCTCTTCATTTTATAAAATGCTATGCTTTCTCAAGAAAATATTCAGATTTAGGGGAGTGCAGTGTTACATGGGTCGGGCAGCGTGGTGAATAACAATACCTAGAAGTCACAACCTTCTATCACTTTTACTACTGTTTCCTTTGGAGTGGTTGGTGCATGTTGTGGTCCCAGAACAGGAGAAATACTAACACCAAGTAGAGAAATGATGTGATTTATCACTGAATCCCAAAACTCGAGTATCCCAGTGTTGTTACTGACTGTAGAACCTATGCTTATAGTGGCCATGGCTGTGCTGCATAGCATGGAAATGAGTCCTGCAAGGTCTGATGGTAACTGAAAGATTGTAAGAGGGCATCAGTCAAAGTACTAAGGCTTCCTGTTTATCCCAGTGTCTCTGCTCAGTTTTGCTCCAGAACTATGCTGAGGGAGCTCTGTTGTTCAGAAAATCCAGTGCAAAAGAGAGGAAGAACTGGACAATGAGAGGGTCAATTCACTTTGCTTGACTTTCTCAGCAGATCTTCCAGTTCTATAGTATTCTTTTAAGGGAGGTATGCCCATAAGGCACGCCTTAGTTGAGACACACAGCAACAAACCCAGATTTCTACTGTTTTGTTCTTTGTTCTTTCTCCCTGGCACTTTACCATCCTTTCTGATGACTGCTGAGCACTGTGTTAATGTTTTCAGAGAACTATCCACAAAACACAGAATGCCTGTAAACAGTCATAGCTAATTAAGTCTATTGTAACATACATATAGCTAGGGTTATTTTTATCACATACTCATTACTTTGCATTTATCAACTCTGAATTTCTTTTGGTGCCATGAGACCTCAACAATGAGTTGATGAATCACTCAGTGTCATGAGATTCTAATGAGATCCTATCGTCTGTAAACTTTGTTGTTTCATGAGTCATTCTGTTTCCCAGATTTTGTGACTATGTTGAGCAACACTCATGTATATGAAACTTCATGTGACCTATCTCTATTATGCAAATTGACTCTTAATCCTCTATATTTTTAGCCAGCTATTAAGTGGGAGAGACAAAGTCTCAGGGTTTTGTTTTGGTTTTTTTTGAGCCTTTTGCAATTTAAGTGCATTGCTTTAACCCATACTAATATAAGATTGTTTTCTTCAAAATGTGCGTTATGACTTTCTTCTGCTTATCTGGGCTCACTGTCTTGACTGAGAAATCACGGGAAGGATAAAAGCATTGGAAAGAAGTCCTACGTTTCTCAGCATACCTCCCATGCTCAGACTTGGCCATCACTGCCCTTTTATCAAGTTCACTTGGCTACCACTGGCACACCATGCTGAAGTACCTATTTCTTTTAGAGCAAAAGCATCCTCTAAAATGAAAATGCCAATAAATGAAGACAGCCAGTGCCTCAATACACCGGCTTGTTTTTTCAGATAAACGTTCAGGCACACTGCACACAGACAAACAAAACAAAGAGTGAGTCTTGCACGTTATTTCAGAAAGATCCTCAAGCAGATGTTGGGCCGCATCCTGGCTAGACTCCCCCATTATAAAGGGGCCTCTTGTTAGCACAGCACTAAGGAAAACCTAACACATGGAGCAATCACATGGATATATATATATTTTTAATATGTCACTGGAAATACTAAAGGGAAGCTGTTGGCTTTTATACATACATATATAATTGTATTTCATTTTACTTCTCATTTATTTCTAGGAACTTCAGTTATGCTGCAGACTGGTGCGGAGTGGAGAGGGACTCTTGTTATACTCAGCCCAGACTAACCCAAATACTGCTCTCTTCCTCTTTGCAGAAACACTAGAGGAGTTCCTATTCTCTTTTGTGCAGCCGGCGAATTCTCCGTGGGGATCTCCATCTATCTGGCAGGTCACATTACAGCCCTGCTGTTGTAACTGATCCGTCCATAGGTTTCTACAGAAGAAGTGCTATTGATGAATTACTGCACATGGCGCTGAGAGTTATGTTGCAGAGTTGTTACTTTTCAACTAGGGAGCTTTCCTGGGAACTTTCCATGATCTGTTGGACAGCTAAGGAGTTTTGGACAATATATATAGAGCATACGGCTGCCATAACTCATTTTGACCAATAAACAAGGAAAGTAAAAAGGATAGAAAAAGTGAAGATCAAAGAGGCCAGCAGGACATGCATATCTGTGATTAGTGATGAATTTTACTGTGTTAGAGAAAGTGGACTGACTACAAAAGATGCCGGACCTCCTGGCATGGCTGAAGCCCCCAAGGTCAGCATGTTATGACAATTGCAGTTTCCCTCAATGGGAGACAGCACTGACTGTGCTGCCAAATGCCAAGTGAAGTTTTATTCTCTCTGAGACCAGTTTACCTTTCCACTGAATCCTTCACTGTGCTTTCATTTGAGGTATAGTTATAAGCAGAATTGTTAGCATTGCCCTAGAGTATGTCCATATTACAGCTGGGCAGAAAATATTTGTGCTATTCTGTTAGAATATTTCACACACTTCAGTCTAGCCACCTGCCATGTAGGTACAAGAAAACCCAACAAGATTAAAAACAAATATAAAAGTAAACCAAACAAACAAGAATAACAACAACAAAAACCTGAAAAAATAAAAATTCATGTTTTGTTTTGTTTTTAAGTTTTACTTGTACCAACCAAGTGAAATCTGTGATGTCAGTAACTAGAAAAGTTTTTGCTTTGGTAACTTTCAGTTTTATTTGTTAAGTTATGATTAATTTACTGAGCCTGATTTTCACAAAGCAAAAGCATTAATTTTTCTTTTGTGTCAGAACACAGCACTTCAGTCATTTCTTTTTTCAACATACTTTGAGCCAGGAGATCAACGGAAAACAATGTTTTTACATGTTTTGGTTACTAGGCATTGTGTTTTTCTGATGAAAAATAGATCAGAAATTTCCAACCAACATCTACATTTATCCCAAAGTGATTCACAGCGATGTCCTGTGGAGTCTTAGAGCAAAGACATCAACAGGAGTTCAGCAGTTCAGAGAAAGCTTGGATAATGAGGGGAAATGAAGCTGTCCAGTACCATGCTTGTTCAACCTATTCATATGAACCTTCGGTAAAAAACAAACAAACAAAAAAAAAAGAGATGGTGGAAAAGATGATCACTGGATTTCCAGCTCATGGCAGAAAGAAGACAACCTGGAGACATGAGTGGATCCAGTTTTTGGGACACTACTTATCTCCTGTCCTCTGGAGGTACCACCTGCAGGGTGATGAGGAGAGAGCCCTGCTTGTGTAAATGGGAAATGAGGAAGACTTGCCAGCCTGACAAAATGGCTTATGAGGCCAATTTACCCAAGATGGAGTAACAAACCTTGGCTCTGATTCCCAGCTTCCACAAAAAGCATGAATGTTCAATTTTGGGCTTGGATTCAGCCAATTTAGAGAGCAATTATCCAGCCATGTTCTGTAATTCAGTTATGAACTGGTCTCCAAACTGTCCTCATGTTAAGGGCTGAGTTTCTATTTATTTGTATTACAAAGTCAATTTCTGCCATTGCCGTCTTGCCTTTGCCTCTTACTATAAACATTCAAGAAGTCTGTAGGTACCAGGAAAAAGTTTTATCCAATATCTTCTTTATTTAAGACGGGAAGCATGTAAGCGGATGATCTATTAATACAACATGTATTAATACCCTTCTCACACACAGGAACCAAAAATCACAAGGCCTGCTTTGAAGCTGGGGCTCTCTCACATGCATTGAAATGGATTTCCAGCAAAGCGCAGGTGCATGCCATATGAGCAGGAGAAACCCTGGGACTGTGAGCAAGCAATTTGATGACTGCTGTGTGTTCAGTGCCCAGAGTAGATTCATGTCAAGGTGACACTTCCCTGGCTCAGAATTCCCCTTGTCTCACACTGAAAAGCTGTAGATATTTTACCCTGGCAGGCTCCCTTTCTCTTTTTAGTGCCTGATAGATGCTGTTCCTAAACACTTTTGCAGGTGATTACTGTGGGGAATTAGTAGGCTTCTTATTCACACCTTTCTGTCCAACCCCTCTTGACTTGCATAATTCATTAAGCCGGAGGAAACGAGGGATCTCTCAAAGTCTGCTGAGGTGAACACATAGCCCCGTCGGGTCCCGGAGGGGGGGTTCAGTGGTTTAATTTAATGATCACTGTGGGAAATGTGTGGATGTCAAGCATTTGGATTCCCCACCCATTCTTTCCCCAGTTAATAGGTGGTTGTGCCACTGAGACATTCCCTAAGAGGACTGTTAGTGTGAAGTATGAGCTTTGTTGCCTGTTAATGCACTGGCTAACACAGATAAGGCACCATGCTCAACTTCCTAGCAGGGGTGCCTAAATTTCTGTGGTTTTCAAGGATTATGAATTTTGCTTTCTAGCAACCATGGAGTTTGAACCTCTGTCTGCAAACACTGTGTCCCCAGTGTCCATTTCAGCAGTGGTGACAGTGGTAAAGGAAAACGCAAATGTGAGGCACTTAGGCATGCTGAACTCGAACCAGTTTCTCCTCTCCTCCCTGAGGTGGGTATGTGGAGCCAAGATACCAGTGAAGATGCAAAGTTTTCTGGCTATAAGACACAAATGCAACAGCACCTCTTCAAGGCACTGACATCAAACTCGTAGACAATGTGTACGCTATAGAGTCACACCACGCAAAGGAGCATTCCCAGGTGCTTTACTCCACATGTAATAATTTGGATTCTCAGACTGGTCCCTTTGCTTGCTTTTGGCCTTAGCTCACTAGCATCCCTCCAAAGAGCTCTCAGGAGCAGTTAGGCAATCGGCACAGCCAGGGACTGTTCCCAGTTGGCAGTGTGGATAGAGTCACTGTGTTTTGGAAAGCAGGAGAACTTAATGAATGGATGCAGATACTTCTGTGCCAACTGGCCTCCAGGATAAAGAGTGGTCCCAGCTGTATTTAATTTTCTAAAACAGACATAGCCTCAGGTCTCCTCCTTATCTCTGCCATTGACTTCCTGGGCAGAGAGGGCCTGGCTGTTTACCTATGAAAATGACTTTGTGAAAATGGATCGTGCATGAAAGAATGGTTTCAAAGACTATTTATTATGAATATGGTTCATTTTAACTTAACAAGCCATTTACAAAATGATCTTGGCTTCCTTGGATTGATTTAGTGTTCGGAGATATTCACTGATCATTTACAGCAAGAAACGTTCGGCCTCCGGTCTGTTCGCAAATGGTTTGTTTTCTTTGCTCCCTTCTTGCAGTGGGGACCAGCCAGCTGAGAGATCTGCTTTTGTTTTCCCTCTCCTTCATTTGATGATTGAAACTTTTCAAACAGAACTACAGCGCACTGCAAATATCCACTACGAGTTTCTAGATAAATAAACATCTGGGCCGAGGTTATTTTGGAAGAATGGCAGCCTCAGTGACTCCAAATGGCAAATAATAGAGTGAAACGAGCCCAGCCATTTTCTTCTGGAGTTGGAAGGCTTCTGTTGCCCAGTTAACCTGTGCTTTTCTGCTTCATGGCTTTGCTGGGCATTTCTGAGCCACCACAACAGATCCAACAAAGGTTGGTTGGGAGCAGGTACGGTCCCTGTGAGAACAAGGAGCCTTCCCACCATGGAGGCCCACCCTTCCCTTGGGAGCCCACGTGAAGTGACCTCTCAGCTTTTCCCAGACGGGGGTGTGCATCACTAAGCACAGCGTTTGGCTTCATCGTTGGCTCATCTGTGGCTTTGCCTTCACTCACTTGTTTCCGTAGATGAGATCCTCTGCCTGCTTATTTGTGTTAGGAAAATTATCGTTCTTGTATTTCGGTCTGTGTCACTTCCTCTGTGTTTTGTTATTACACAGAGGGATGTCTTTAATGAAATGGATGGAAGGAGGAGGACTTTGGGCTTATTTTTATCCTATACATAGGAAGTTGGCCAGAAGAGGGAAAAATAAAGCAAAAAGTCCTCAGAGCATTTCCACCCCCCAGACTGGGAGATGATGATCCCCACAGACCTTACTCAAATGTTCCATTGCTTCCCAGGGATGCTGCCGAGGAGAATTTTCTCCTCTGTTTTGCTTGTTTGTTTTTGAAAGGCCTGTTGCTTCCTGCCACGGTGGTGGGGCCTACTGCCCTGCCATTGCTGCCATCCAGGTTTCTTTTATTAATGAACCAAACCTCAGACCACTGGGCAAACTTTAAAAAGAAAAGGATTTTAAAGGATTTTGTATACGTAATATTTGTAGTGTGAGAGCACCTAGAGGCCCTGATGGAGTTCGCAGTTATGTCATGCATTTCTAAAGTGAGGTGAGAGATGGCCCAGGGGGCCCCAAGCCCAAGTAGAAGAGAGAGGCCTGGTGTAGCAACACAGGACAGAAATGCACCTAACTGTAACGGTCACCGTGCCGTCATAGAGAAGAGAAAGGAATGAGATAAAGGTGGGACCATGTAGTTTTCGGTTCAGTGAGTGGCCATGCTGTCACTCGGTAAGATGTGAGGAAGCTGAGGCATGTGTTTCAGGACTGGATCGTTTTCCGTCCTGCACCGCTGGTCCTGGATCACAGCTGGGCTGCAACAGGGGATGCTCCTCTCCCACATGCTTCAAAGAGAAACCAGGAGGCACTGAACAATTACTCCCACTCACAAGACGAGGGGAAATCCTCTTCTAACAGGGGGATTATCCTGTTAATATCAGGATGTCTGGCAATTTATGACTTGCTGCTTGAAGTCCTCCTCCCCCTACCAAAGAACTGCAGCAGACAGTGAGGCTGGAGGCAGACACAGGGTGAGCTGACATTGGCAGCACTTGAAATATAGTGAGAGAGATGGGAAAACCCTTTCTTGCTGTCCTCATTAGTATGACTTAATTAATAGTTATAATCTTATCAAGCAGAGGCCGCTGTGCAGGAGGGATGTGCAGGCTGGGAATCAAATCTTTAATACGTAGATATTTTAAGACCAAAATCACCGCTGAGCAATTTGACTTCCTGTATAATTGATTCCAGAGGTAGAGCTTTTCCACTGAAAAGAGGTGCATTTAATGGAAGGTGTTATCCATGTGACATTTTTTGGTAATAAGATTCAAAAGAAAATGTTGACTGGTTTGTTTCATAAAATACAGCTTTGGCCAGCACTTGCCTGGCTTCTACTTCCACTTCCTACTCTAACGTATTTTCTAAATCCCAAAGACTGCACGTTCTCTGCAGCTTAGACTTCCCTATTCTTCCTTTTATTTTCCTACCACTGAATCCAACTTAAATATATATGTATATTCTCAACGTGGAGTGAAGAGAAGGTCTCATTTTGACATTGAGAAAACCCTGCAGCCTGCATTAAATAGTCATGCATCTCTATGCAATAAATTACATCAAAGATTGACAGTCTGATGTCCTTTGCTTTGCTCACCCCTGACATTGTTATTTCTCCATGAGCTTTCAGGTAACACACATGTAACTCACGAATTTTACATGTCCTTTATCGATCTCTAAAAACCATTAAGGACAAATCCTTTTTTGAACATATAAAAGCTTATTAAAGTTGTCCTGTGCTTTAGGTCTCTTACCCAAAGATTTCACCAAACACCTTTACTAAGCACAGCTTTAAAGAAGCCTTACTTTTCAAGACATCACATACTTAAGGGAAAAGCCACTCACCCCACTGTTGTCAACTGGAGAAATCCTACAGTCTACAGGGAAACACTGAGACATCACTACTCCCATCTAGCTTGGAAGAATAATCCTGGATAGATTACTGCCAGGGCAAAAAAATGTCTCTGCTATCAAAGCTTTTTTAATCATCTCTGTTGTTTTTAGAGATATCCCAGCTCATTTTCTTTGTGTTAGCTTTGGCTTGGGTGTTGGAAATGGTGGCATCTCTTAATCTATTGAATAACAGTTGTGGCAGCAAGGCAGGATCTCCTCTCAGTCATCAAGGGAAAACAGAACTTCAGTATCAATCCCTCTGTCACACATGGAAAATGAATGACAGACCAGCTTGCATCAAGAACTGGAAATACGGAAGTAACAACTAATTTATTCCAGGTTTTAAGTAGAGAAGAAAAATTCCATCCCAAGACAGAGCACCAGAAAGAAGATACCACCAAAAGAGACCTTGCAATGGGTTGTGCGTGGGAGCAGAGCAGATCATCCAACCTGCACCCTCTCCTTGTACCCTACATGCAGCAACCCATCTGGACTCACCCATGGACTTGTCCACGTCCAGTTAGGTTACTCCATGCACTCATTTGTTCTAGGTATTTCTAAGAAAAAGTTCAAGGTAAAAGCTTACGTTCACCCAGAATACTTTTTGAATATAGATTAGTTTTGTTTTTAATGAGAACTGAGTCTACCAGTCTCAGAGGATTTTACACCAAAATCACTGAGATTTGGATTTGTGCTGGGACATTTATCACAGACCATTAACAGGAAAGATTTCTTGGTACTGACAGGAAAAAGAGTGACTGTGAATTACGAAGCCACATCCTTGCTGGCAGCTATAAATTTGGATAAGCCTCCTCCCCCAGTGCTCTGGATTCTCACATGCTGTCTCCTCTGGCTGTTTCCCTCTCACTTGTGAAATATATTACAGTAGCCAAATTACCAAGGGATGAGTGACCTCCATAAATTCTCTTTTTCAGCTCAGAGAGAAGATACCATGCTGTGGAGAAAACAGTGAGAATGTATAGCTTTTACTGTGAACTTGCAGTTATTCCCATTGTGTCAATTCTATTTTCAGGTGATTTTTTCCCCCTTTTGGTTGGCCTCAATTTGAATTTTTCCATTCTGTTTCCCATTGTAAATGCCTTTTCCAATTACTGTATTTTATCCCTATATCAATGAAATGCGTATGAGGGGAGGGAATGACAGGACAGGCCCTTAGCTGTACATCAGCCTTGCTCAACTGTATGGGAACTGCTGAATCACGTCCTGAACCTCTGATTGACCACCTGAGGCGAGCACTAAGTCAACCGCAGGGGCACAGGTGAATGCAATCTCACCTGAGTGACTGGAAGCATGGCTCCACCCCTCCTAGACCCCATTTAAGGGCTGACTCCCCAGGAGGAAGGATCTCTCTCTGGAGATCCTCCCTTTTGGGAACCTATCTACAGGCCCAGG
>PPHD01007619.1:0-22122 GCA_002909625.1 Bambusicola thoracicus
TATTTTAACTTACTTTACCGTCCTGTTTGTCTTTATCGGTGATAAACTTATGGCAAAAAACTGTGCTTTGTTCATGGTTGCACAGTAACATTGTAATGGTTACTGAGAACAAAAGCTGCGTAACACCAAAAGAATTTCTTTTTGTCATAACTGTGATGATGGACTTTATGCCATAGATTGAATTTAAAATACGTATGTTCTTTTCTTTTCTTTACAGAAAAACTCAACTTTTTGGATGTGCTATCCAGTGGATATATCTTTGGCATGGATTACGTGTTTGGTCTTCTACAACCTGAGGCAACAATGGATGTGCTACATATGATAGAAGAATTAATTGTTGGAAGAGACAAGTAGAAAGGCTACACCGCATTAAGAAGCTGGTTTAAAAATGTTTGCATTTCTTGCCAATAACATACAACCAAGAGAGCCTGGTAGTCCAACAGTAAAACAACAACAAAGTTGTTTCTTTTTTTCCCTGGTTCAAAAAGAGCAAGTAGGCAGTGTGTGTTTTATCACGTGTTTCTTGATTATTTAGCACTGACTTTTATTATGCAGAAATAATGGAGTGAGGGTTGGTAGATGCTCCCTCCCCACCACACATTCAGCCACTAAAGACTGTCAAGATGACCTCTGAAGAGTTGACAGCTTCTGTTCTGGTCTCTGTCGTGCAGGGTAAAGTGATACCTGCTCAGTCAGCTGGAGATGAAAATACTGAGAATGCTTTGGACACCAGTGTTATAAAAAGACACACTGCCAGTCCAGGAAGGCAAACCACACGCGCTGTCTCATACTTACACAGACTGGAAGAAGAAAGTCTTCAGGGCTCAGTGCCCAAAATATTCACTTTGACAAATAAACAAATGACTGATGACAATATTAATGAGAACTTCTGGGAGAGGAACAACGCCATCTCTGATTCAGTAAAGTTTCTTAACATTAACTGTAACATTGTGCAGAAAAACTACAAGAGCAATATTCCATGCGGTCAGTTATATAAATCTTGTGGCCCTTTAGCAGGGGGAGAGGCATGCCTAGAAACTGGAATTCCTGTTTCACTGGAAAGAGCTATGCTTGCTGAAATTCAGTTGAAAATGAATGGACCTTCATTAAGAAGCCAGACAGCAGTAAATAAGAGCGATGGCACTGATACTGATGAAGTAGCCTTTTTTCACTTTCATTGTGCAAGTGAAAGGAATATATCAAAGGCTTTGTGCCAATTGCACAATGGCTTCGTATTGAATGACTGCTTACAGCCAGTAGGTGTTGGCAGTAGTAGCACTACTGGCTCCCCAGCATGCACTTGCACATTAGTGGAGTTGACAAATAATTGTGAGAATGAAAATGGGCAACACTTGTACGATGACACTTTAAGGGATAAGTACTTCTGTCTGGAAAGAGCACCACGAAAGGTTAAAGTGGCGTGCTCGGGTCACAGCTTCTTTGGAAATAACTTTACTGGAAGGATGCCCTCAAAGCCCTTTCTGAGCCATTTTGAAGACTGTAATGATAACTGTGAAGAAGAGATGGAGGAGGATTTTTTTAGAAACAAAAAGGAACGTTCCACGTTATTAATAAGACGCTTCTGTAAAAACGATAAGGAGGTTAAAAAATCAGTTTATACTGGAACGAGAGCGATTGTTAAGACTTTACCTTCTGGGCACATCGGAACTGTTGCTTGGAATTATGTTGAGCAGAGGAAAAACAACAGTGGCTTGAAGCGTTCTAGGATTACAGCAGAACAGCTAACTATAATTCAGAGCTTGATAAAGTGGGAATTTAATTCCTTTCTCGAGACCTCTTTGTGGTATGAGGTAAGCTTTTCTAATTTGTTTGTTTTTACTTTTAAGAGTCTTGCTAACACGATGACATTTCATTTAACAAAATGCCTTCAATTAGTAAACATAGTAACAAGAGGATATTTCACGTGGCCATGCTGAACCTTATGTTGAGCACTACTTTTCGGAAGAATGTCTTATCCTTAGAAACTCATTTGAGTTTAAGATTGGCATAGTTTTAGATTTATACAAAAGTTATACATGTGCATATCTATATGTATAGTTATAAATGTGTACGTATGCACATTTTATATAGATACACATATATGAATTTATACTAATTAAATATTATTTACATATAACCATATAATATATCTGTATACTATATACATTCTATATATAAACTGATGTCATATAAATTTATATTTGCACATGTCTGCATGTATAAACACATACATTTTAATATATACTATGTTATATACAGAATTGAATATATAGGGCATATATATGTTTATAAAAATTTTGATAGTTTTTTTTAAATATATTATTGGTTGATATTAACACTACAATCATTCCCTGGAATAAATTGTATCTAATGGTAAGTGTGTAATGTTAGATGATAATGAAAAGTAGTTACTTTGAAAAATACAGTATTTTCTCAAAATTACAGATATTTATAATCCTTCTGTCTGAAAAAGAAATTGTATAGTGGTTCAATAATACATAATAATGCACTGTTAGAGCTATAATTTTTATTTTCTTAATAGATAATACAAAATTTTCTAAGTTTAGAATTGAAATCATAAATGCCTAAAATGTTACTGTGGAAATAACATAGCACATCCAGAATAAGTTATTTTAAGTAGTGAAAGATTTTCTGTGGTGGTAGGAGTAGTTGTCAGTGGAGTTTATAAAAGGGATTTTGGCTGTTGTTACTCAAGGATTAATCTGAAATGTGGCTACTGAGAAAGAAAAGTGAGCAGGATGATCACAGGAAAAGAAACTTCTTCAGGAGGAGTAAGACGAGAGGTTCCTTAGCTTAGTGAAATAGAGGGTGTGATTCTTTGTTGAGATGTATGAATAACATCTAGGGAGAGGAAGATAACCATGGCAAAGGTCAGATAAGCAGCTATGCTTATGAAGTGGTCCTGAATACACTCAGGTTGAGTACTGGAAGAAGCTTCTAGCAGTTAGTGATGAGACTCTGGAACAGCCTTCAGTAGGACAGAAATGGTGGAAAAATGAGTTATTTAGATGGTGGAACTTGTTAAATTGATGAAATGGATTACATGACATTTTGTCAGTGCTACAGTTGAATGGACTTCATGGTTCTGGAGCTCTGTGACAGTTTTGCCCTCCTCATGTCTTTCAAAAACATTTTTCCATTTAAGTAGGCAACTGAAAAGCTGCATGAACAGATCTATTTTATTTGTTTTGCGCCGGGTGGTAGAAGTTTGTGGTGCTGCTCATTATTGTGGTATTTACCGTCCTAATCTGTGAAAGCACAAACTTGCTGGCACAGCACGTGCACTGCGTGGTGCGTGGTCACACTCCCATGAAGGAATTCATATGAGCCACGTACTTATCTTACATGGTATCCGCTCAGCGTGATTGTATTTTCTTTGTAAGCTTTTTTTGGAGGGAAAAGGGAGAAGTTTTGTGGCTGAGGACTGAGGTTACTTCTGTTCGTCTAAGTGTGGGGAGTTGAGGATGTGTTTAGGTTTCTTCACGAGGCATTTCCGATGTGACTTGGGTTTCTTGGCTTTTAATGTGCATGAGTGTTTCACCACTTCACACCGCTTTCACACCATACTGAATCGTTCTAGGGAGTGAGAGCATTAATTAGAGGCAACTTCTGTAGGAGTACCTTTACGAACCCAGAAATAAGCATAATGTTCTTGCTGAATAATTACTTAAGTAGGAAACTTTCTGCTATAACAGAGGATTAATGGGCACAGTAAAGCAATCTGTATAACTGCAATGCAGAGAGTATTTTGTTAAACAAACAAAAAAGTTTTAAAAAGCACATTTCTAGGTTTCTTTTTTTTTCTCCCAGGTGGTGACTATAAATATTTCTGTTCTTATTAAGCCCCGTATTTGATCTCTTACTGTATGATATGAGTGAAGCGTTTGGTCTGTTTCCTGTGATTTTATTGTCGTGTTATTTCTGCAATAATATTTCTGTGTTTATGGCTTATATTAGCCTTATAGGTATTTTTACACAAACAGGGAAATTAACTTAGTGGATGTGACAGATACACAGACCTGTTGTACATACATGGTGGGTTAAAATAATTCAATGAATTATGATCATTTATAGGAAGCTTTCATACCAGTAAGAAGTAAATGAATGTAGTAATCTGTTCTTCCTTTCCCCTTATCTCACCCTTTGAGCATGCATTCTGTTTGGAACGGCTAAGTGAACAGTGCTTCTGTTCTTGCAAGGGGAAAAAGTCAGAGAAATTAAGTTTTCATAGCAGTGCTGGCATAGCGTGGAACAATAGAGACCTTTATGTTTTAAGTAGGAAAATGTGGCTCTCATTTGTGCATATCCCTTACATAAAAATTCTAGTGCTAATAAAGGAAAGACACTGAACTGTTTTCTTGCTATTTATTTTTGCTTTCTCTACGCAGGGAGGTGGGTCTGAGGCTTTGGATTATATAGAAAATACATATATTTTTAATGTAGCACATAATTACTGCATATAGATATTTAAAATGCGAATTTGTACTCCTATGAACTTAATTTATGCACTGTGTGTAGAGAGAAGATTTATTGTCAAATTACTTTTTAAATTTTGCCTGTAGGTTTTGCAACTATATATGGTGCACGGCTTACCCTGATCAAATAGACAAGAGCTGTTGTGTCTGAGGGAAATTTGCTTTTCAGTAATGGAACAGTGAAGATGTGCAGGCCCCTTACAGTAGTCTATCATAGAAGTGTTGCAAATATGAAGAATTTGCCGTATAAGAAAACAGCGTATAAGCATTTGTGTTAGCTTTGGTTGGCCTCGTGCAATGCAGCTGCTTCTTCAGCTCAGCTGTATCATATTAGCAGTGTGTATAAGCTTAAAAGCCAGAGTTTCTAGAAATGTTGAACCACCTGTGTCTGTGAGATGTTAGGTTCATAGTGCTGAAGTCTCCTTCTTTTTTCCTGATGCACTGCCAGAGTGGTAATGTATGACTGAACTGGCCAGGTCTGCCACTGACTAAGCTGTTAAGCTCTTGAGTCCAGTTAGGTGACGCCCTCTAACCAGGTAGGCGATGTCAGGCTCTCCAGACAGCAGCTGCAACAATATAGTTGTAATTTGTTAATAGCTGAATTCTGCAACCAGACTAATTTTGCAGGGTCAGGACCATCTTTGCATTCCTGATACCAGTAGTTTGGGATTCAAGAAGCGAGAGTTCTGCTGACCGGCTGATCTTTGGTCAGATAAAAGTTAGCACAGTAACACATCGCCCACTCTTTTTATTGGCTTTGGTTTTACTTACCTGCTACGTAGCAGCATAGCAACAATTAAAACAAACTTAATTGCCTGCGCATTTGCTTCCACATAGAAACATGAATTTTAGTCTAGATTTATCTTCTGGGAACATTTCATACTTAATTTAATTATTTGCTATGATAATTTAGCATCTGTTAAGGTTTTTGTTTGTTTTGTGCATGGGGTTTTTGGTTCAGATTAATGATTAATGTACTGCAAGGATGTTTGATTGTGTATGGCTATCTAAGGGTTCTTATAGTAAGACTTCTACTTTTCCATAAAATTGACCTTCAGTTGGTGGCATCTCTTAACAAAGAAGTTAAGGAGGGAGAAAAGGTTCCGTAGATAGAAAGATTTTATTGTCCTGTTAATTAATGTGATATCTAAAATAGTAATCTTGGATAATGTTTTTAAATACACAGAGTCAGACACAAGTATTTTTTTGTTTAATGTATGGCATTTCTCTGAAATTTTACACTTAAAATTAATTGCAAATTCTAACTAAGTTAAGAAAGAAAATATACTGTAATGGAATTCTCATCCTATTAAGTTTTTTTTTTTTCCTTTCCCCTTCCAGAAAGTTATCAGCCACTCCAGTGGGTATATCTTTGCTGAATACCTCTGTGGTGTGTCTCAAAATACAAGTTACATACCTCAATTTGATTTTGATTTTAGAATTTTCAGCCTTCTTCTATGGGGGAAATTTGGTTTATTAAATGAATTTCCAGATAGATGGTGTCAGATGGATATATTGCTGTCAGTCCTGAAAGTAACATCTATTTTGACAACCAACTTCACTAACTAAATACAGGATCACTTTACATCAAATGCTAACATGAACTTATATGTTTATGATCAAAGGAAGGGTTTGTAATCCTGTGTGTTCAGAAGAATAAATGTATATATGGCTGCTTTTATCCTGTGTAGGATTTACTAGAAACCTTTAATTGTCAGTATAGTGCAACTCTCTTTATAACCTAATAGCATCTTGAAAGATACATGTACATTTCTATTCAAAACATAATTTATGTGGTAAAATCTATGCTGACTTGTAAGTGAAACAATAACTTGGAAGCATCTGTCTTTCCCCCTGTGTTAATGGCAATGCAAAGAAGTATAAATGTCTTCAGAAACGTGCTGTGGTTCACTGAGATGGCTGGTATGATTTCTTACAGCAGACGCTCAGCTTGTGTGTGTGGCCACAAGAAATCACCTGGTGATAGGAGTTGTACGGGTGAAATTATTTTAACAGACTCTGTGAGCTTCCCAAGCCACAGAGCAGCCAAAAAACATTAAATTCTTACGACTTTTCAGTTCTTTTAGTTGTTCCTGATGGAATTTCAGATCTTGATTTACTGTGATATCATTATTTTGATAGAATTATGTGGTTTTCTCATAGTTCTTTCCTCCTTGCTCCACATGGAAAAGATGGAGTTCTTTAAATTGTCATTTTCCCCCCTCTTTTCTCTGAGTTTGATTGCGTACCAAGAATGTAACACTTTTTTTATGTTATAGTTTTAGGAAAGTGATACTTAAAATTACTGTGGATTTAACAGATTTGAGTTTTGATTTTTATTTATTTTTTTCCCCCATTGCAAACAAAACTGCTAGTCTAACACTTACAGGAAAAGCAAATAATCTGCAAATGGCTGAGATTTGCTTCCCCTCTGACGGTAACTTTTTTCTGTCAGGGCCTAAGGATTTTGCCTGTTATTAATGTTGTCATGCTTCTGAGTTTAACAATGTATGTGAATATGCTAAACTAGTTAGCACGTATGGATGAGCTGTTTCCTGTCTATGTTTTTATTTCTTTGTTTCTGAATAGAAGTTGGTATTTTGTTTAAAAAAAAAAAAAAAAAGTTTGTTAGCAAAATTGACTGTTTGGGGAAAAAAAAAAAGAAGCAACAGAGAAGCCAGTTAGGCATGAAATTATGTTTTCCCTTCAGTAAGTGCTGTAAAAATAAATTGAACTTTATTAAATTAAGTTCTATACTTATATTTGCTTTGGGTTGCATTACTTCAGTTCAGGCTATCTTTAAATAAAGAAAATTTAGCCTCTGTCTGTAGAGGCTTTTTTAGCTGTACATTATTGCTATAACGTGTGATAGAGTTATAGGTAAATCTCATAATACTTTGTGTTATTTTGTAGTTGACTTATGGCTTTAACAGTCTGGGGCCAAATGATGAACAATAAGTTTTAGCTGTGAGCATACTTAGGTAGTCAGAGCCAATAGTGTGGGAGTCTTGGCAAGAGCAATATACTATGCCTTCAGTTTTTCCACATTTTCTGACTTTCCTTCTAGTGACTGTTCATTAACTGTAAAGAAGCATGAAGATCTGTTTTAGAAAACCTCTCTACTGCATATTAAAGTGTTCATTTTGGTGTGTTAGAGTGTTAAAGTTGGACGTGCTTCTGAATTCTTTCTCAGGTGAAACTAACTTATCTTCGTTACCTACATGAACTGTTGAAAAGTTTGGGTTGCTTACTACTCTGGTATGCTTGAATAAAAACTGTGCCATATAAAGGTCGCTCTGTTGGCGTGTGAATAACTAAAACCTGAAGCTAGGAGATTTCATGTATATTTCAATTCATCTTGCTTTTCCATGGTCTTTTGGGATGTTTTGAGAAGCTTTATAAAAAGGAATAAGCTTGCTTTGACAGTAATTGGTAGATGTATACCTTATTGGTGTGAAATGACAGTAAAAATATGTAAAATGCTGCTTGCCACAGTACTTAAGGCCTCCTTCATGAGATATTCAGCTTCTTAGTGATTTGATATCATACAGTTGCGAGCCCCTGGTTGCAAAGAATTTTGGTTGAAAATACGTGCTGGTGACAACTTAAAAAGAGGAATAAGAATTGAACACAATCCAGCTGTCAGTTACTATCCAACTGCATATGAGCTGGACTGTTAAGGGACAAGAAGGCTCTCAGGGTGCTCCCACACCAACCAGAGCCAATTACATCAGTTCAGCAGTTGGGACCGGGGTAACTCAGGGCAGTGAGACAGCACACAGCTTTCATCAGGAATGTCGGAAGTGGGGCACTGCTGGAAACAAACAACTCTCACATTTGCAACCACATTTTAGGTTTTCTTCTAGTAATTGGACTAGAAAATGATATAATTAAAAGCCGTTCCTTCCCTGCAAAACATATGTATGAGACAGAGCTGCAGGTTGTTTGACAGTATGTTTTTAAACTATGAAACTAACTGGATACAGTCATTTCTGAAATGAGATTGAAGCCTTGTTTTTTTAGATGCCCTCATCAATCCCCTGGTTGAGTATGAGAGAGGAAAGTATGTTGGCTTGGCTTGTGCTCATTCTTCCTTACAGATCATATTCTTGTCTTTTCATTTGTGTAAAGTTCAGAAGGGTCTTTTCATCTCTGGATTTGTAACTCTTGCTGTTTTGAAGTTAGGATTTCCTTACCATTATAAATAAGGATATACCTACACAGAAGTTTGCCATCATGGTATGGGATGTTCAGCAGTAACAAAAAAACTAACTTTGCTTTTATGTTAAAATCACTTGTTGCAGGACTCTGAATAATTTCACTCTGTGAAAATAAAAGCTTTTTCTTTTCTTTTTCTTTTTTTTTTTTTAAATTAGCTTTTCTAGTAATCGTAAAGTCTGTTGACTATTGCCAAAATTTAGACTTCAATTCCAGAATAAAATGAGATTCTTTTAACATATTTAAAGTTAATTCTTATACTCCCTGTGATTATTTTGATTTTATTCTTCTGACAGTGAAAATTGTTTTCAAGCAATCAGCAGACACAGGCCTTCATTAGTAAAACCTGAGCAAAACAAGGGCTGTATTATTAACTGCACTAGTTTCATGTTACAGCAATCTTAATTCTTAGCGCTCAGGAATTCCCTTCAAGTATTAGAGAATGGGTGAAATCCTGGTCATATTGGAATCTGTTTAAAATCTATTGCTGAGGTGGTGTGACTTGGAGGGAGAAAAGCACGCGCAAGATGGAGCTGAGCTGCTGGCTCCGAGAGATCCATAATTTTACATCAAACGCTGCAATAACAAGGTGTACACCAAGTTAATATTAAGTAGCTGTTTTATACCTACAAATGAAAACAAAAATGTCTGTATAAATACATATACAAAACCCCATTAGTAAGCATCCATTGCATACGTTTTTACTGTTCAGACTACTTGGAAGCCCTCATTCTGGGCTCGAGTCAGATGTCCTGGCTGCCTTACAAACAAATAGCGATCTCATCTGTTCTGTAGACTTAGAGGCAGGTAATTACTGCATTCAGGAGTTGGAGAAGACAAATTGCTCGCAAACACTTCCGTGCTGTGGCTAAATTTTCTTTTATCTTAAGAACCTTAGTTAGCTCTGTGCTGCACTGTAGTCTGCAGAAGAGGTGTATCCTAAGTTTCCAGTAGTTAAAAACCAACCTATGAACTGCTTTTCCCGCTATTTCCAACTGTTAATATTTGTTAATTTGAGAGCAAGGTAAGACCAATGTCATTGTCATTTTTTTTCAGTAAGTGGCCAATCAACACTTAGATTCTTCTCTATGCTGAGTGATAATTCTGAATAGTTTATCTTTCAGCAGAAACATAAGAAAGTATCCAAACTGTGGAGAATTGTTCTACGTGTTACTGTGAGCTGGATCAAGAAAAAGACCCCTGAAAGAAAACTGTTAGGAATTTATCTTGAGTAACTGTACAGACTTAGAGCATCATGCTACAAACTTGGTGCAGTTATAGTTCTGACCCTGAGTGTGTGTAAGATGTTTTAGTTTGTATAAGCACCTTGCATTTGCCATGAGAAGCATAACATTAGATTTCTGTTCTATTGTTTACAGCCTTAAGATTGCACGAGGTGACTTATGTTTTTTAAATGCAGATGTTCTTAAAGGGGAAGAAGAGTATTTCATAAACATTCAGATGTTTGGAAACTTACTTGTATTCTGGCCGACATACATATCCTTTTGAAGCTTAAAATGCAGTGACTTGGTGTGTTTTGCCATGAACATGAAAGGAGGCTTTGGACTCTTTGGTACCAAGTCACTCACCAGGTTGAAACGTATAAAAGATGTATAGAGGTTACCAACAGGTGGGAAGCATAGCATGGTTCATATTTAAAATAGCAGCGTATTGATTTTCTTGTTCTCTAGCATCTAGTATAGATGGAAATGAGAGCTTTTCTTCGTTGTTTTTTTTTCTTTCTTCTCTCTCTCTCTCTCTTTTTTTTTTTTTATAGTGATTTGGAGATGTACTTGACTTTTGTGAAAGCTAGAGTGCTTTTTTTGAGCAAAAAAATTCTTCAGGCTTTCATCATTAACAGATATTTGTGAATCATTTCATATTTTGTTTAGCTTGTTCGTTGTTTCTTTGCCATGGATTTGCAATGTTTCCAAATCAAACCTTTGTAAATTATTATCATTTTTGACACATTTTTTTAGTTTTGAACCCGTTTCTCATTGCACTTCAGCCTTGGCCAGCTGTTTCCTGTTTTTCCTCCCAGTGGTTCAGCTGCTGAGAAGATAAATGCATCTATGGTTTGTTTCAGAATTAAAATTACCTTTGTAAAACGATGGGAGATTGAAACAAATATGTTAGACACCATTACAAGTAAAGTTGAGGTGAAATTCAGAAGGTGGAGTTTTGTTCTCTTTTCCTAGAAGTTCTTTCACACAGATTACAGAGCTTTTGATGCACAAGGAACTCTTGATACAGGAAAATCAACCCGTCATCAGAAACAGCAGGGTGAAACTTTGCCTGGGGAATTTGGGTGTGTGAGACTTAGTTTTTCAAGCAGTTCCAAGTTTTTGTCCGTAAGGGAATATTTTGATTTATCTGATCTGTGATCTACATGATGACACTACCATTAAATCATAGTTGTTCTCCCTCATCTCCCCCTAGTTTTCAAACTGATTGGGATAAGAGAGCATGTTCATTTTTGTAATTTTAATTGAATTGTAGAACTGAGTTCTTAGACATTTTTTTGCAGAACAAACAGGGCAGCTTTACCAGGGGAGATGGGGCAAAAGTTGAGATGTTACCTTTCTGTTACCAATGGCTTGTGCACTGCTATTTTTGTTCCTGGTGAAGTTACTCCATGTCCAGATGGCATCTTTCTTGTGCTGTATTAAGACATCTTTCTAAAAATGTTAAAATGAGTCATAAACACCTTTCTGGTTACTACACGTAGATAGAAATGAAAAGATTGCCCTCTTCTTGCTGTGTTTCAGTCCTTCCTGTAACCTAAGTGGCCAGATGATATTTAGTCTGCACCCTCAGAGACGATAGAAGCGCACACTGTCAGAGGCGGCCAATAGTATGTCAATTTCCATGGCCAGTGATACTAACTCCCTTGATGAGGGCTTTAAATATTTTTTACCTGTTAGATCACTGAGCTTCTTATCAATGAATAGCAGAGGAAGAGCCTTGTCTGAGGTGAAGGTCCAAGCTTCAGAAGTACTTACTCCTCTGAAGAAGGCATTGTAACCCATGAGTATTTTTTTCTGTCTCCCATCTGCTCCCCTATTTCTGTCTTTCTCCGTCGTCTTTTCAGGCCTCTCATTTCCTTTTGGTGGATGACTCTAAGACCTGCTCTTTCATTTTAGGCTTTCTGACCAGGAAGGTCTCCAAAGAGATTCTCACTAGATTCTGAGAAGGGAAGTGGGGAGTGGTTTCTTCCTTTCTGTGATGTTTTGGGGATTTTTTTCAGTGAAACTTTTTTAGTGAACTAAACACCATTTAAACTTCACATTAGACAACAGATATGCACATGGTTGTAGTATTACGCTTCTAGGCTGGAACTGACTTTCTAGAAGAGCTGGTAGTTTTGGCTGAAGTTAAATGTCTATTTCATCATACTACTATAGGGAATAGTACATTTGTAACAACTTTTTTTGTGTTGTACTCATTGGGGAAAAAGAGGTATTTACTCATTAATCTTTATGTTATGTGTTAATGATCAGATTCCTCTCATCCTTCCTAATTTTAATTTCTCAAGTTTGCCAAGAAACATAATAGCCAAGATGAAAGCAGAATGACAGGAAATACCCATGTGGCTGTGACTCAGTGGATCCAAGAGAACAAAAAAAAAGAAAAAAAACCTTTTTTAATAAGTAAAAGAAGTGGAAACTGATTTAACAGTACTGGGCAGAATTTACTAATGAGATATAAAAGGTAGTTAACTGAAAGAACGTAGTGAAAAGGAACGAGTGTTCTATGAAAAAGTTGGAAGGAAAGTAAAAGAGAGAGTTGACAAAGGGTCCTTTGAGTTTAGGAAATTTAAAAAAAAAAATGGTGAGAAAAAAGTCAACAACAAAATCCTATTTCCAGTCCTAACAAAAATTAAATGTTTTGCTGTTTTTCTTTGGAAATAAGAAATATGTTGACCAATGCTTGTGCTATCATGATTGGTATGTACAAAGATTGCGCTTCCAAGTGGAAGTGTTAGGAAAATTAAAAGAATTTGGAGAGAGATTATTAGTCATTGTTTGCTTTCTAAGCCATTATGGACAGAAGTGCTCTGTCAGGGGTTGGTGTGACAAGGACAAGCATGTGTGACAATTAGGCTGTTTTCCTGGCTTCTTGGATTTCTCATTAGGTGATGTTTTATGGTGATGTTTTGGTTTTTTTTCCCCCCTGGAATATTATCTGCTATTGAAAGTATCAGATAAAAATAACATATTTCTTAAAACTAGTTGTTGGTTTAAAAAATTCAAATCTGAAAGCTGAGCGAATGAATTTCAAGTCATAGTATCTGAGGAAAAAAAATGGTTTAAAATTCTCGGAAATAAATGAAATATCTTTGCAGTAGAATTTTGGAAAGCTTAGAGTAACGAAGTTTCTTAAAAGACCTTAAGATGAGGCATATAAAAAAAGATTCAACATGGATATCTCAAGTTTCCATAATTTTCACAGATTCAAAGGCTTTAATCTCTCTCACGTCTTTGGGGCAAAGCTCCCAAATTGATTTTGCTGGTATATTACATGTGTCATGGCAAGAACAGCATTTAACATGCGTATGCAGGAAGAGTTGTTTGGGTGCCTAGGTGACAATGAAAGTATATGCATCACAGTGTAGAAACCCATGACTGGATCTACAGTTTAGCTGATTCAGATTTTGTAGCTTTTGAATGAGATGAGATTATTTTCTTCATGTTCTATTGATAAATATTATGTTGACTCAAACCTAGGACAACATTGTGAGTTGATATATTTTTTGAAAAACAGAATGAAAGTTGCTGTTAAGTCTAAATTTTAGAATAAACCTCTAGTAAGCATTGCATCATCATCTTGTAGCCTAGCTCATGCCTCTGTACCCATGCCTTCCTGTTTCCTTGCCTCTTCCTCTGCCACACAACCTGAAGTCTAGATAGTTTTCACCTTCTACCTTTTACCTTTCCTGCGTTTGTCCATATGGCCTTCTTATTGGGCATGCTGTTATCTTCTGATACTGTGAGTAGTCTCGGGGTCCTTGAGCCCATGGTCCATCCCGAGTAAAACTGTGATCATCCTGCAGCCACAGCTACTGAGTGAAAAGGAACTGGATGGTGCAGTATGCCTGTGGGATAGGAAAACAAATTGAGATTTCTAGATGTTTATCAGGCCAGGATGTTAAGACATGAGTCTTCGAGACTTGTAAAGACTAGATTAATTATTGAGTAACATTGAAAGCTGTTTTTTTTTTTTTTTAATCTTCTTGATAGTTACTTCATTCTGAAGGATTCCAGTGCTCCTCCCCTCCAAGAAGAAAGGCCCGTAAAATTAAAAATGCAGTAAGCACTGACAAGTTATCAAAGGGGAATTTGAAACTGCACTGTTTCAATAATGTGGCAGTGTTGTTGCTACTGAGCATTCAGCAGTCTTACTTTCTTTATACTTTTCTAACATTAAGCAAGCCAACAAGTCACTGAAATCAGTTTGTCTTTACTACAAAGAACCTGTTTATAGAAAAATATTGCCTGTTTTACTGTTTTTCTCCTATCTCTTGTAAAAAGAGGTATTCTCATTAATAAGTCTCTTAGCATCTCATCTAACCGTTAATCATCTGTAACACCTAGGTATAAATAAAGGGCATAAAAGCAATTGTTGCCTCCTGCTGAAGGCAGATTTAATGGTAGAACTTGGCTTGTATCAGATGGCTCTGAGGCCACGAGACTTTGTAGATCATTGGTTCAGAGATTCAACAGTGCAGGTTGCTACTGTCCTGCCAGCTGTTGACATGATGTCTAACATCAGTTCTTTGTCTTAGCCTCATTCCATGTACAGGTGCGTATGATCTGGGTAACATCTGTCAATGAAAACAAGGAGGTCAGAACTACTCTTTGTCAGAAGTGATCGTCCCAAACAGGAGACAGATGATGGTGAAGCTTTATTTACTTAGTAGTTTTTGGTACAGTACTTTAATGTACTATTCAAAAAAGCCACAGCCAAAATTTTTAAATACAGTCATTTAAATTAGACACTAAAAATACATGATTAGTATACTGGATAAAAATACCATTATTTTAGAGATGCTGGTTGCTTGGTACTTCTCATAATCAGACCTGCAACATTTAGAGGTCTTAAGGATAAGATGCAAATACCCAGATTGTAAGTAACAACGGTCAAGTCTTTGTATTAGGGTGGTTCTTTTGGCAATACATCTAATTTCATTTGAGAACGTGGATAAACTGTAGTAGTAGAAAGATTCTTCTACCATCTTTACCTTGAACTACATCTCTGAAGGGCTGATTTGCAGGTAGAACTTTCCTGGTAGAACTCTGTTAGCATCTCCTTGCTTAGAGGGAAGAGGCTGCAGTTTCAGCATAGCTCATGACTGTGTGTTATTTGTGTGAGAACTCACTAATTATCCTATAACTAGGCTACAGCATGTCTTTTTATTTATCAAAAGAGTTTATAATTTCTAAACAGATACTTAAGTTTGGACAGAAGAAGAAAAAATGGGAAAATTCTGTTCTTCAGACATAGCTGATTTAACTTCATTAGAAGGAAAGTGTGAGGCATATGCCATCTGGTGGATAAAATTATTTATACAGTTTTATTTGAAATCTTGATAGATTTAGAAAGCAGCTTCCATTAACAGTGTTAATAAATTTCTCTGTCATGCTGTGTTATTACTTGTAGGTGGCATAGTTGGCTATTCCTGTAATCAGAAGTAAAAGTATAAATGTGAAAATGAAGTTCATGTTGTTTTTTTTTCAAACACGAAATGAAATTGACAGTGATATGTGATTAGCACGTTGTATCTTACTCAAAACCAAAATAGAAAATAGCAGTTTTTACTCAATTTAAACATTAATTCTAATGGTTTAAAAATGTGTACCAGTCAAAGATCTTCTCCTTACTGAAATCCCTACCTTACTGCAAATGATGATCTGATCTTTGCAAAAAAGGCTGCGCATTGCTCTGTGTCTGCACCAGCATGGCAGGCAAGAGTGGGCAGCTCATCCTACAGTGGCCTTCAGATTCCATTCCCTGCAGATGATTTGTTTTTTTCCCCCAGAAGTTGGTGCATGTTTTCATGAAGCACAGTTCTGTACAGAAAGCTGTGCTTTTAAAAATACTAAATTTGCTAGTGGATGTGTTTGAAAACTCTGGATTAGGCAGATGCAGAGAAGACTGTAGCCAGCATTCAAATATTGTTCTTTTCACATGAACTGACACGTAACTTCAGGATTTATGTTTTAGGGTTGTTTAGAGTAGATGTAGTGTGGGGAAACAAGCAGCAGAGCAGTCAATATGTACTGATTCTGTTAGAGAACGTATGTTGGGGGATAATTTTATTTTTCTCTATTTTAGCAGAAATAGAGGAATCTAGCGTGGTATGCACTGGAAGACTGATATTGTGACTGCCTCTTTTTTTTTTTTTTTTTTTCTCTTTAGAGTGATCAAGTATATTCACTTTATTTTTTTCTAAACTTACCCTTAGCTATCAGAAAAAAAAAGAAATAATTCATACTGTCTTTCGTACTGTGATTTACTAAAGATTGGATCAAATAAAAGCAAGTTTGTGCTTCTAATCTGAAAATAATCTACTCAAGTACACTATAATCAGTACATATGTGAAGTGGTATTGTCTTCACTATGCTATGTACTGTGATGCTTCCATTAGCTATTGCAATGGCAGGGAGAGAGCTGAAATGTGGCACAACAGAAAAACCAGGTAGTGCTGGTGGCTCTGTGCATGCCTGATTTCACAGAGCCAATTCAGGTGCCTGCACTGTGCTGCACCATGTTCCCGGCCCTGGAGGTTTATTAGTTCCATCATGGTGCACAAACAAGATGGAGATTTAATAGCACATGGAAATGTCTGTGGCTTGTTTTAGGATGGGAAGTAACTGGGTTCTTCAGAAGTATTTAAAAAGATACTTCTTGACAATAAATTTACATTCGGTAGACTCAACAGATTTCTTACATGCGACTCCAAACTTCATGGCTCTGTTATTCTTCTTGTAACTAGTTTATTTTTTAACATTCAAAGTTAAATAATATTTAAAAATCCAGAAGAACAGACGTTATTTGGAGAAGTTGCAGTTACTGTTTGTTTGCACCGTACTGCTACAGCTTGTTTCTGAAAATAAACTGCTTTGGCACTCATCTGTGTCAAGTACTTTGTGGAGAAACAGCATACACAAACTTCACCCCGCTTCTAACTGTTTTGCTAGTTGGAAAGCACATGTTCAGCGGAGAATTGCCAGCATGGCTCCAGTTTTATATGTCTTCACGTGGCCATGTATTTTTTCAGACACGTGTATGCTGCATTGGAATCAGATTGTTTCATTTTGTGCTACGAATCTTAATAGGTCAAAAAGGTTCTATGCAGTTATTTACCCCTGTTTTCACTTCCAGTTTAAGTGGTACAGTTAGGGAGGTAGGTCTTTGCCCTTTATCTTTTTATAGGCTTTATTGTAATGTGTAGGTCAAGCAGTCCATGTCCAATTGTTTAGAAGAATAATGTCAATAATATGCATTGAAAATCTGCACAAAGTGGCTTAAAGTGAGGAATTTGGTATTTTGTTGTTTTTCTTCTGCAAACCAGACAAAATAATCTTTCCCTGAGGTGAATTTGCCCATTGTGAAGCCAACATCTAAGGCTTTTTATGCTTGTATGTCTTGGACACAGATCATATTTTCTCTCAGATAGTCTTATGTCATGGCAGTTATGTTTATGTGAACATAAACAAAAAGATTTATTCTAATCAAATTATATGAATATAAGAGATTTATTCAGTTTGCTTTGCTTTGTTGCTTAAGTTATACTGTTTGCATGTCTTTGAAAAACATTTAAAAAGTTGTATTTATGAAATTGTTGCTCTTGTAGAACTTGCTTCGTGTAAAGAGCAGTGCAAACAGTAAAATAAATTGTGTAAGAACAAATTTTAAGATGGATTTTTTTTTCAATCTTTAATGCTTAGTATTTCAAAAATTACATTTTCAATTAGAAACTTTAAAAAGACCTCAGTCAAGCCTTGATGCAGCCTGTGAGAGTGTAGGTCTGTGTTTTAAAAGATGAGAGAGAATACTGTTACACAGTCTGCTGATTTCTTTTCATTAGTTTTATTAAGAACTGAATAATTTCTTCAAAGCTAGAGCTGGATTGTTGTTTTCTTCAAGGTGCCAGTGCATAGAAGCTTAATGTTAAGTTATGCATTGATATACTGGTGCCTGGAAATTCTCAGGTGATGATTTTTTTATATATATAAAAAAAAAAAATAGAAGCCGTTTTCTTCTAAAACAGGGAAATAGGTAGTGAAGATAAATAAAAATTGAAAACTTCTGAAACTGAAAGGAAAAACATTCCACGTCTTGGCCTGCTAAGCAGGATACTGCACTGTATTTTAAAAAACAAAACAAAATGAAAAAAAAACCACTGACGTATTATTGATGTCTTAATTAGCAGATTTTTAAATTTAAATATCAAATTTCATGTTGGGAATACCTGATTTCCCATTTTACTTTCTAGTAATAAAGTTAGATTGTGGGCAAAGGATTTTTTTTTACTGATTTGTACCATCGTTATGGTTGTAGAAATCAGTTTTCCGACCAGTAGGTGGAATCAGAAGAAAATCTTAATCTCACTGCCAGCAGTCATTTGAATAATGCTGGTTTAGCCATTCTCAAATAGCAACAGCTTTCTAAAAACTGTTTAGCTCAGAAGAATACAAATTAGATTGATATAAAGTTAGCATTTATGTTTAAGAGAAGCATAGCTACCTTTGATTCTAGCTACTCGTGTGCTTTTGGAGAGTTCTCTTGGATGGTTTAAAAACGTTGTAGCCTTGTACGATGTTTACCACTGTCAGAACGCACATTTTATGATCTTGTTCTGATATTTTTGCATAGCCTGAGAGCAACATCCAACACTGTCCTGTCAAGTTTTTTGTTGCTTTTTTTTTTTCCATAGAAAGTTAAAACTGAAATTGTCGAACTACCAATTCTGCCCAAATTGATTGAAATACTGCTGGAGAAAAATAGTCAAAAATCTTAGGAATGTGGTCTTTGTAGACAATATTTTAGAAAAGCGTTCTGATCATCTTTTATTTTTTTAGAATTAGGTTTGCTTTTGGTCTTTTTTATGAAGAAAGCTGTCTTCATAATTTCTTCATAAATCTCAGTGGCACTCACAAGAACAAAAAAATCAGACAGGAAAAAGGAGTAGAAGTTTCCCAAATACTTTGAGTGCGAACATTTTTGGTAGTTGTGATACTTCATTGATTTTGTGTAGAATTATTGATAACAGGATTGCCATATATTTGTGTCTGCTCTGAGAAATGAGTTCATACACAAAAAGTTTTCAAGAATGACTGGTGTAGGCACCAGTTTATCTTTACCCAGTTCTTTGAAAGAGGAAGGCCAGGGAAGGTCTTGCAGTGGACATTGTTTCATCGAGTCTTGCGCTTGCGGCAGTTGAGAGCTTCTCAGTGTGGAGAGACAGATGGAAGCTCAGAGTTAAAGCCTTTCCTCAGAATTCCTCTAAGTATTTCATATTTTGAAGATGTTATTTGCATTCTTATTTTCTCTGCCTGTGCTGTTTGAAACTTCGTGATCATGTTATGTACTGAATTTAGGTTAGAGTTTATCTTCCGTGAATTTTTGGTAGGTAAAAGAAAAATTCACCCACTTAATATATGTGAAATTTTATGTCAAGCTTTAGAAATTAGGCAATATACAAAGAGGAAAATGTTAAGGTCCGTAGTGACACCGTTTTCAGTGGTCTTTGTCAGGTGTAGAAAGTGCAGGCTAGACTTGAGTCTGTTTTTATGAATCCTTCTAAAACAATCTCCTGAATTTTAGTCTTCCTTCCTTTTCACCAGTACTTTTTTGAGCTGGAGAGTTCCCATTTGTGTTCATGGAGGAAATAATTTTTCATGAGAGCATTTTATCCTTTCACCAAGGAGTAGCTTTCCAGGGATGGTTTGTATCAAATCATGCAGAATAGTTCTGATGAAAAGCATAAATACTCAAAGCAGTGCAGTCTTTCTCAGCGAGAGAGCTGGAGTGCTTAGCACGTCGCAAATGCACGTCTTGGTAGAGACCCAGGTTCCAAAATATCTAAGAACCCAAAACCATTTGGTACAAACCTACACAAGACAAATTTCATGAAAGGTTTGTAGAACTTTTAACACCACTGTTCTGCATCTGTGTTTTTCTGCTTTGGCTTGGCTAATAGACAAAAGAGGATGGATTTGTTGGATGTTACCTTTGTTGTTTTTCTCTTTTCTTCTCAGTCCATTTCTGTGTGCTGTAATACCATTCCTTGCAGATTTGTGCTCTCCAGCTTCATTCATATGGAGAAGTAAAAAGCTAATGGTATACTTATGTAAAGATACTTATCTTAAAGATACTTAAAATCTTTGAAGTATCTTTAAATATTTACTTCCCCACTATGGCAAAAATTCTCTGCTCTTTGCATTGTCAAAGAAGTTCACTGTGAAATTAAAGCTGTATTAGAATTGACAGGCTCTTAATTAAGAGGTAGTATAATTTGTCTTCTGCAGAGTTGTTTTTTGTCTTTGGAAGGAGAAGCTGAGTAATAGTGCACCTTCAACTTTTTATCCAGAGAGTCCTGCAGCTGGAGAGAATGTCATCTGCTAAGGCAGGTTGCACCATTTCTGCCTTGTGCTAGCAAAATAAACTTTAAACTGTCATTCCTCAGGCATTTTGCAGTGTTTTGTTTACCTATAATTCTGTGACATTATTGAGAAAACAACTTTTCTTCCTGGGACTGGAAGAACAACAAATAACAAAAAGCTGTTGATGTGGGTTGGAGGGGGAGTCACGTTGTCCACCTGCTGAATTCCACAAACAAGTGGAATCTATTGTAAGTCTTCTCATGCCATTAGGTCCATATGTTGTGGCACTGGAAAAAAATAACAAAAAACACCCCCCCACACACAAAAAACAACAACAAAAAAAAAACCAACAAAAAGTGAAATTGTCTGGAAAACCAATTGGTTTTCATGCTAACCCTACGCTAAGACAAAGAGAACATAACTCTTTTGCCAGTGCCTAACTCCAGATGGGCTCAGGGATGTCATCACTTCTTGTCCTGCATGTGACACTTGGAGATTGTGTTGAGATCTTAGAAGCAGCTCAGGCCTGAAAACTTAATGAGCGTACTCATCTACTGTCTCCTAGCCTTTCTTTTTTTTTGTGTAAGATGCTGTGTTTATGTAGGGTAGAATACGTTCAGGACACGATGATCTTCAGTTCAGCTGATAACATTACCAAACTATACATGGAATTCAGATACTCTTTTGTTCTTCTGCACAAACCCTAAGACTCCAAAGAGAAAAGAATTTCATTGTTTATCTGCCAGAAGTGCACTTAGATTGTATTTGAACAAATCTGTTAGATTTTTGTTTTGTTGGAACTGCCAAAAACAGATTGGCTGTCTTGAAGTATTTCATTGCATAGTGGATGAAGCTGCACATTAAAGAAGATTTAAAGAGTAAAGTAGTTTCTGTACTAGATGATATCAGGACTGACACTATTGGGTAATGAAGTGGTCATAGGCACTTAAAGTAAAGATTTTATTATGGATTCAAAAAGTTCAGAATTTTCAGTTCAAATTACGTCTTTTGTTCTGATGCTGTGCTCTAAATTTTCAAATAAATCTTTTGCTGCTATTGAAGAGTAATAGCTATGAAAGAAGGGGAGCATTAGCAGTCCAGAATAAGAGGTAAAGCTACAGACTCTAGAGCTGCTTAGCTGAATAGGTAGCTTTTTAATAAACTTTAATAGTGTTTCTTATAACTTTTTTTTTAAAGTATCTTGCTAAAAAATTGCTGTGTCCTTAAAACATCCTTACACTTGAAATTGTTAATACTTGACAAATAAATGTCTGTACATTTTGCTAACAAACTTCATGTGTATCTGATTAAATTCTGTTGCAGTTACGAAAAGCAATTAAACTACTTATATGAATTTTATTACATTCACCTGTTTGATTAATTCAAGGAAGCTACTGCACCCCTAGTTACAGGGGACGTAGAAGCTTTTGCTGAGATTAGAATGATCGCAGTAAAGATGGGCATATTTTCATTGATATGCTTAGTGTAAAAGTAGGGCCACCTGTTAAGAAGAAAGGGTTTTCAGTGAAATGAAGGAACATGCTTGTTACGTAAGATTTTCAGCTTCTAGATATTATCAGGTAGAAATGAACTTATCTGTGGACGTTTCTCTTTGTTTCCAAGACTTTTGGCAGACCAGCTAATGAGGAATTGCTGTTTTTTGTAACTCCTAGTTATGAAGCACGTATAACCATGAGGCATTTCTTTGAGGAATTTATCTATGCTGCAAACCTGTCTGAGTGTAGCCAACATGTTTTCAGTGGGAGAAATATCTTTAAATATTGGTAAGATATGTCTCT
>PPHD01007620.1:0-22377 GCA_002909625.1 Bambusicola thoracicus
AGGAATGAGGGATGCAAATCTCAATGTCTAGCGTTTTGAAACTGTCTCTTACTTTGAAGCTTCTGCCATACTTTATAGGCTCCCTCAGTCCTGTGACACATTTTCCTTGTGCTTACATGCTTCTGGTGTGAAGCATGGCAACTGCTTTGCACTGCACGGGAGGACTCTTTGCCAAGGAAGACTAACGTCTGCATTTGATTGAACCTGCAGAGGGAATTAAGGTAAAAGGAATGTAAATATTAGAGTCTGGACAAGATGCTGGAAGAAAACATCTGTACTCTTGTGGCATGTGCTATGAAACAATCATTTGCAGCAAAGGAAAGGCTACACAGAAAGGCAGTGAAGTTAAGGTAAGCTACTGATGTGGATGTGCTGCGTCATGTTTTATATTCTGTCCCTTCTGTAGGGAATGGAGTTTAATTCTCTGTATGTAACAATTGCATGAGCCAACCATTTCCCATAACAAGCACTTACAGAAAGAGGTAGTGACCTACTCTAGTATTGTAGGGTCAATGAGGAAGCAGTTGGTAAGTTCACCTGAAATAACTGTTTTCTTGGTCTTTGGTTTTATGTATAATTAGAGAAAAATGCAGAACTGGAACCTTGGATCTGTACAGCCTGAAATGGTAGAAACAGGAGAGTAAGGATTTCCTTTACTGGCTTTATTCCACCCAGATGAAAGCTTGGCAGGTAAGGGACTGAATTTGGGGTTAGAGGCAGTGCCTGAGGCAGCTCAAGACCTTGAGTTTCCAGTCCAAGTGTGAGATAAGCTGCTCCCCTGGCCATCCTGAGGTTGACGTCATGACAGCGGTTTGGGTTACTCTGCTGTTTTGTCTCATCCGTAGCCCCTAATATGCCCCAAATACAACTGATATGAGAATTTTACCTTATTTACCATTCTAATGCTCCTTAGAGATGCAGACAGTAAGTTCATCAGAGAGGAAAAAAACTCAAACATTTTCAAGTTCTTGCAGGGATCAGCCTGAGAGGTGATGAGATTTGTGGCCTAACTCATGGGTTTAACTCATAACCCAGTACAAATGACAAATGAGTGTAGCTTGTATTGATCCCAAATTTGGCAGCATTTTTATCATCTTCAGGAAGGAGAACTTCTCCAGTCTCACTGCCATCACTAAGAAAACAACTGTTGATTGGACAGGACCATAGAATTTCTGTGAGAATGAATGACTGCCTTTTTCTTATGGAGGAGAAAGTGCTGTGTTACTCAGAGGATGTGAGTACAGAAATTGCACTAGTTCTTGGAAGCAACAGTACTGTAACTTTTTTTCCCCTATCAAATTCAGTTAAGTTCGGGAGACTTCCAAAGTGGAGAATTATGAACTGTGGCTGTTCCAAACAGATAAGTCAATCTCCAAACACAGTGATTCTCAGGAGAAACCACGCTGTTACTGAAATAATTAACCCCGACGAGAAGGATAAGAGAAAATTCTTTGATGAAATGTTTACAATCTGGAAAGACCCAGTTCTTACTATCTATCCAAAGTCTAATTCTGCTGAAGGGAAGTCAAAGGAATTCCTTAAAGCAAAGGCTTTTGTTTGTCTTTTGAGACCTTGGAGGGCCAGGTTGGTAGTGGACATCAGGCTGTTCCTCATCCAGGGTTCAGAGCTCAGGATTTCTGCCAGATTTGGATACATGGCCTTGTTGCTCTGTGCTGTCTGCATGTCCGGTTGCTTTTTGGTCCTTCTCAAAGGAATTGTGTCCCACACCTGAAACATCCCAGAGGGGCAAGAAAGCAGGTGTAGTTCTTCCATGAATATTCTGAACAATAGCAGTTTGGATCTTCAGTGTTTCTTAGAAGATGTTTTCAGTTTATAGGATGGCTTGTTCTTGGTGATCTGTGACATATCTCTGAGGCACACATCTCCTATGCTGTATGTAAATCAGCAGTAACACATCCTAGATTCCAGTAAGCTAATATCCCCCCATTCGATTAATAGAAACCCCGAGTTCCTTTTTCAGCTTCCTCTGTTGACCACAACTCACGTCACAAGTAAAGTCCTGCCTGCCAGCGTGTGTGCACATGGTGTGCAGAACATGAACACAGCAAACCACTTCACAGCATTGTTGTTTTCTTTTTCTTTTTTCTGTTTTTCTTTCTTTTTTTTTTCTTTCCCTTCTCTCAGTAGAAACAGCTAAAGACTAAAAGCCTTTATTAATAAAATTCACATAGCTGCTGTTGCTGCTGATGAAATCATAATGTTGGTAGGGATTTCTGGACAAGGATGTCTTCTTGCAAAGTGCACTGAAAAGGGGCAACACCTTTCCAGAGTTTGGAAAACCTTTGCAATATCATGTCACTGTGTGTTCTACCACCAAACCTGTAAGTGAGATATCCTGAAAGACTGTTCTCTGCAGTCAGTACAAGCTTACAGTTTCCTCCCTTTCCCCAGTGCCAACACCAAAGCTGCCCTTCCCCCCGGCAGCAGTGGTTTGGAGAAGTCATATTCAAATGCCAGTTCTTCCTGAAGGTAGGGATCATACAGTTCACCAAAGGCCCCCATTTGGCCTGCCAGCATTCGGCTGTCTTCTAAGCTTGCAATTGACTGATACTTTGAGTGCTAACATGGTTCCCCTATGGGACAAAGGCAAGGGGGGAGAAGACCTCCATTCTTGCTTTCTTCCTTCTCCACAACAGAGCTGAAAATGCTGTTAAACAAACAAACAAACAAACAAGACCATATAAACACAAAAATTAGCTCACAAATTGAAGAACAGAATCCACCCAGAGTGGATGACTGAAAGGAGTGGCTCGCCTTGCTACAGAAATATCATTTTCTGTTGGATCCATCATGGGTATGGTGGCAGGCACCTCTGTGGACAGGAGTTTGCATAAAGTGAAAAAAAGAGTGATTTTGATGGAAGTCTGCGTTTCTGGATTTGCTTCCCCTTTTCAGTATAAGCCAGAATTTATTTGTAGATTTCCAAACTACACGTCATTTCTGAACCTGTACTTGTTAGTACATATGTAGCCTGAGTAGCAGCTAAAACTTTATGTTATTCTGTCAGAATACTCAAGCCATCAGCGTGCATACACATGTAAGATTTCTAAGTCATTTATGCTCTTTCAAGCATAATAAAGATAACTGATGCTGACTGCAGCAGGAGCTTACTTTCGGTGGCTGCTTTTACTACGAGAGGAAGGCCTCTGTAAGAAAGCTTTTGTCCTGCTTCAAGGCAACAGGAGGTTTTGCAGAGCCTTCCTAAACTTCATCATGGATGATGGTCAGAGGCCACCATTTAGGAAGAGGGAACCAGGAAGCAGGGATGGAAGGATGGAAAGAGAGAGAGGAGACAGCGTGAGAAGATGGAAGTGAATCTGGCAGCGGGGGCTGCATGCAGTCAGGGCCTTGTACTTGATGACTGGGGTCTGCCAAGGCATTGTGTTTCCTGATGGGGAGCTCTCAGGAGCTTCTCTCAGGAGAAGAGAGAACAGGCAAACCTCTTGGTTTTCTCTCTGAGCTTCAGCTGGCTGTCCTCTGCTTCTTGTGGCTCACAGGTTACTTTATCCTGGCTCCCAAGGCCTTTATTTACCTGCCAGTGATGAAGAAAGAACAATAGCAGAGTTCCCCAAATATGGGGAGAGGAAGGGCAGGAAAGGAAGTAAGTTTTGTTTCCTCAGCAAAACCACACTGCTATCCCCTCACCTTAGACAACTGAGTCTTACGCCTTTTTCTGAACAGAAAAGAAATAGAAAAACTCCAGTTGTGTGATGGATGAAACACTGAGCAGATGCCACTTGTAGTAACTGATTTGGTAAATCAAGATAAATGCTCTCCTTTGGTCTAGTTCTTACCTGAGCCTGGCGAGAGGTGTGAAAGTATGAGGTAATGTTGCATTTCCTGATATTCTGCCTACTTTTAATGTTCTGGGGCTATTTGTCGTCCCACTCACCCCTGGGAGAAAGCACCTTCCAAAGAAGCCACAAGCACTCTTGAGGCCCTTCAGAATTGTCTCCTGCTTTATTCCTCTCTAATTTCATGGAGGTCATTTACATGCCTCATTTTGCCACAGGTGTCAATTTGCAAGAATAATTATTTATTTTGAGTATATTTATAATTTTCTCACACAGTGCCCCTTTGAAGAGGAATGCAGTACCCTGATAAAGTCATTGAATTGTGTTGTAGCATCACTGAGAAGAGGGAATAGTCTTTAAAATGTGTCCCTAGTTCTGACTATTTGTTCTGGTAAAAAATACATAACTAGGAAAAAAAGTACTCTTTCTTCTCAGTAGTATTTCCTAATTATTTTAAAACCTAGTCCCTGAGCATTTTGCCCTGGTGAAAAGAGGTCTCCCACTCAGCAAGATATTCCTCCTGAAAGACAGAAATGGGGTATACTAGATGGCATCTGAGGCCTCAACCCTTCAGCCCTTGTTCACCTACAAGTTTTAGTCTCACACACGTATGGAGCACTCTCAAACTCATGTCACATTCAAACATAATTTAAACAGGGTCTTATTCAATATTTGGCTTTGGACTGGATTTGTGGGTGAAGGGACAGGGAGAAGAGAGGACCAAGTGAAGAGAAGTAGTCATTGACTTTGGCAGGAGGAGGCTTTCTTGCTTGGCTGAAGACTCCTTGTTTCCCTATGAATGCCTTGTGAAATTCACTGCATGAGGTTAAACTGATCCTGACAGATCCTGTCACCATACTCCATTCTTAGCACAAAAACTCATGTGCAACTTCAGAGCAGCTGCTCTTTATTTACTTATTTGTTTATGAGCATGTTATCTGGGTTCAATGAAATTGGTTATTAAAAATTCTTGCTGACTCCAAGGTTGTCTGTTCAGTGTTGCTGCCTGCAAGCACAGCTCCCTGTCACCTTTCCTTTTTACTGGATCATGTTTGATTTCCTTTTTACTAGATCATTCTTGGTGAATGTTTCCTCTCCTCCCCCAAGCCTGGATGCTGCAGTCTCTCCTCCAGCCTCATCTCAATCTTTGTGGGCCCATAAGAGTCTCCCAATGCAGCCTGTTCATGCTCTTGACAGTCCTGATATTTGGAATCCCAGGGGCCAGTTTCTGCTTTCTTCAGAACAGAGATATGCTCAAATCAAAACGTCTGAGCTGAATGGAGAGACCTGTCACTTCTTTAGGCCTTACTCTACTATTGAAGAAGAGGGCAGATGTTCATTGCAGCTTCATTTCAGCCTTTTAGGCACAAACTTCAGGCTGTTGACAAAGTGTTATTTGGATTACTGCTAATCTGGCAGAGAGCAAGCCTGGTATCTCTTATTTACAGCTCCACTCCTAATTAGTGAATATTTATTAGAAAATACATAATAAAAATACAGTTTGTACTGAGATGGACTCTGGCTAAAGCTTATCTGAGATACAGTAAAGTAAAAAGACTTTCAGAGCTCTGAGTCATTCTGAAAGTAAATCCCACAGAACATAGAAAATTATCCCCACCCAGAGAAAATCAGAAAATTGAAGGTGTTCTCCAAGCAGAAAGCAGTAAATGTAGCACATTAGAGCTGAGGCTAGACACATGCTCATAATATGCATCTTCTTTTGAACCCTCTGGATACTGAACAGGATGGAACTTGGATCTTTCCCACTGTAGTACCTTCCTAAAATATAGAGCTGTGATGACAAAGTCAGAGGGTGCTTAATTTTTAAAATACTACTGTAAGAGATGTTCTACCTTTTTTTCCCCCTATGGTTAAAAATATATGGGTGTGATATATCACTCTTGATTTTACTCTTCCCTTTCTTTTGCTAGATGTTTGCTAGGAGGTCACAGGGAATGCAGAGGGACCCAAATGCTCATGCATGTTGACCACACACTTCTTCATTGCTTGGATACCAATGGTGAGTATGTGCCAGTAATATCTAAAACACGTCATACATGTATATATGTGCAGTACTCATGGCATAGGGATGGTGCCTCTTGGTTATTCCCATTCAGTTCTGCTAAATCAACTTTTGCCTATCTCACTTGCTTTGACCTTGCTTTCAGTACATTTCTGACCCAATTTTTGCCAACATGAAATGCTCCCATGACTTTTATCCCATAGCCTTTTTGGAGGGTGCTCACAGAGGCTGTCATTAATCCAATCAAGTCCTTTGGCCTCAGGGCACTTTATCCTGTATCTGCCTGGTGAGCCAATACCGAGGCTCTTGGAAGGTCAAACTTGGGCTTTCTCAACCCTAGAAATTGAAGCTCTTGCATTTGGGTATCATCCTTAAATAGCCTTTAGACTGGGACCTGGATGCCAGTTGTTTCACTCCCGGATGAGTATCCTGCAAACTAGATTGTTGTTGGCATTGCATTTCTTCTCTCTCCACTTTTTCTCCTCTTTCTCCATCCATGTCATGAAACCTAAGTAGCTTTCCCATCTCCAGGCACTTAGCTTGCAGTGAGCAGCCTGGAAGCAGTGAACTTGATAACTCAGTGCTGTGAATCCCATCAGTCAGCAAACTTTCTGTTAGATTTGCAGTTTTCTGGAGCGTGCTGTCCTGTTTTGTGAATTCACCCCATCTTGTAGCATCCGGCTCACCAGCTTAAAATCAAAAACCCTATTTCTTCTCAAGGTCCAGCAGAATGTTGCCTCAGAGTCTGTGGGATGTAATGATGTGTTGTGAGCTCTTTTTTAGTTCGTTTTATAAGTATTATTATTCTTTATTATTCAAGCATCTTCCAGAGCACAAGTGAAAAACCTTTTTTCTTAGTTTTTTCTTGTGCATGACTGAGTCATGATAAGGAGCTCAAGGTCAGTGCTGTGTAAGGTGCTTGCACTTGACATGAATCATAGAATCAGTTGAGTTGGAAGAGCTGAAGGTCATCTAGTCCATCTCCCCTGCAATGAATGGGGACATCTACAGGTAGATCAGATTGCTCAGAGCCTAGTCCAGCCTGCCTGAATGTCTCCAGGGATGAGATGTCCACCACCGCTCTGGGCAGCCTGTTCTGGTGCTTCACCATCCTTATTGTTAAAAACTTCTTCATTATATCCAATCTAAATCTCTTGTCTTTCAGTCTGAAACTATTTCTCTTTGTCCTATCAAAATACACCCTGCAAGAGTCTGTCCCATCTGCTGCATGCAGATGCTACTTGTCACTGTGAACAATATTGCACACTGGCTGTGTCTGAAAGCCAAACTTTGCTGGCCTGCAAAAACTGGGGTTGGCCTGATATATGGAGGTAGAGTGTGAAAGTCAGGGACATCCCTTTTGTTGCAGAAGACAGCGCTGGATCAGACTCAGACCATGAACTTCTGTCTGCTTGCCAAGGTCTGGTTCCTGACCACTCAGGTGGAGCACTGAACATCAGTTTCTAGGGATCCCTGCACACTGACTTCCCAGTTGTAAGTTTAAAGGGGAAAAAAGCAAAGGACATTATCTGAGACGTCTGAAGAAGTGGCTGTTTTGGGAGCAGAGGAAATCCTGCCCTCCCCCTGCCCCTCTTTTCATTGTAATAGGTGCTGTGATTTGGGCAGACATTTCATCCCTAATCTGCAGAGGTGCCGTGCAGACACAAAACCTGCCAGAAACAAAGGGAAATTTCATGCAATTTGTTTTCCTCCAGATTAGGCCCAAGGGATCTGATGCACTGTGAGGATAAGGAGCAGACTGCTCACTCCAACATGGATGCTCCTGGTGAGGCAGGGTTTTCCCTGTCAGCTCAGAGAAGCAGCCGCAGATGGGTGAAAGTATTTCTGCATTTTGTTGGCCTTTAGCAGAGATTGCCACTGAAGGCCTTATGCTGTAGGGTGGTAGGAGTACAGTGTTAATTAGAAATGGGAGGGTCTTTCCTTGAAAAGTAAAAAAAGGAATGAAGAAAACATCTAAAAACTCTGGTGGGGAAGGTTACAGAAAGAATCAAGGGCTTCCCCTAGGGAAACTTCCTTTGGCTTTTAAAGTTTATGAGACCTGAGCAATGTGTTTGTCCTCTTTGCAGCTATTCTCAGCCCTCCCCTACCCACCTACAGATTCCTTGTTTATACACAGTGACTCTTCTGTGTGGTTTTGGCCACTCTGCTCTTTACTCACGGCCCTACAATGGACTGTTACTGCCACTGCATCCACCCTAAAGGAAGCAACCTTCACATTTCTGGGATTCACAGAGTGGTTGTGTTGTTCCTTTGCTCTATGTCCAAAATGTGGGTGCCCAAATGTGTGATGGCCCCCTAGCCAGGATGTTACCCACTGAAATGGTTTACACATGCCCACAGTGCTGGCACAAGCCTTGGCTGCCAAAGTCTAGCTGCAGAGCTCGTTCCCTGTGGTTTGAAAGAGGGGTGTTTTGAAACTTGAGCACAAACCATTGGTTATCGAGAACTGTTCCTGTTCCCTTCCCTTCCCCCAATCTTTTATTTCTTCTTCCTGGCACAGGCTTAGGTGGGCATGCACAATGCCATATATTCAATGACTTAAAGTTTTAATTTCCTGTGGGAAACATTTGTTATGGCCTACAGGTAGATACTTTGTTATTTTTCCTCTCCTCCCCTATTAGGCCTTTCCTTCACTTTAAAGTATTTCTGTGACCCTAGCTGACACTTTTGAGTTTCTGAGCCCCTTTGGATCTCATTGATTTCAGGACATATGTTGGTAAATAAGAGGAGAGTTAGAGTCTAATTGCTACACTTTCCTCAATAGGTGTAAACCAACCTGTCCATGTTGATTTTACAATCGGTGAACTGTGCATCGTTACATGTCACTGCATGTCATCTGATAATGCAATAAAAATCGTGATGAGATGTACCACAGTGATGCGTTTAATGGTCTGCCTGGTATGGCCGACTGGATAGAGGAAGGTGAAATGGTCTGGTTATTGAGAACTTTTAAACTTGTCAGCAGCATGGGATGTACACGTTGCATGCAGGAGGGCTGGCAGCGTTCTGGGACTGCAGTCTCCCAGCAAGTGTGAAGGCTTGGGCATCACCAAATTGGAAACCAGTAGAATTAGCTCTTTGGCTTTTGGCCATCTCTAGTTAGTTCTGACTTTGTGGGTGTTGGAGTGTCACAGTGTCAGGCAGCAACGTGTCACTGGGCTGCACTTAGTGAAGGGACAATTGATGGACGTGCATGGGCATGTAGGTTTGTACAACTCTGTGATGGAAAGAGAGGCTTATGTATATATATACACTGACACACATCTATAAATATATACACATAGTTTGAGCTTTGAAATATGTCTCTTAGCCACTTCAGTTTTTCCGTCTGCATTCCCAAATAATGCTCCTTTTTCACTGCACTCCAACCCATGGACTCTCTTGGCCCTTGGGATGGAGGGTAAAACTCCACAAGATGAGCCATCCCCTGGACTCTAGGGGTCCATGGAGGCTTTAAACTCCACTTACAGAGTTTTCTATCGTGGTCATGCGTGATGACTTGCTTTGGTCATCAGAGCCCAGATATGGATGGCTCTCAGCTGTGCTGGTTGATTGTCCCAGCTCAGCTTATCACTCAGCATAACAGTGGGGAAGTACAGCAGGTCCATGCCACACTGCTGAGAACTGGGGGATCCTAGAAAATAATCAAAAGGCTTCCTAGCAGGCAGCTCTGACAACCTGCAGGAGGGGAGAGTCCAGCAATTCAGCCTCCAAGGAGGTGAGAGGGCAGTGTATGCTGAGCTGGAGCTGATATTAGCCTGTGCAACCCCTACCCTCCTACATATTTTTAAGTGGGTTTGTTAGTTAGTTTGTTTGTTTTTAAGAATTATTTGGAGACACTTGAACTGGATTGAATAAATGCTTAAACTGCTGAGCATAACTACAGATTTCTGAATATTGACAGAACTCAGTGCTTTGCATCAGGAAGGAAAATTGGAGATTTTGCTGAAAACTAAAGCTTTTGTTTTTCTTTCCAGTTCTTTGCTCATTTATTAGATGCCTGCAGGTTGAGCATCTGCACAGCCGCAAGTCATGCTATTCAAATGATCTCCGTGCTCAGCAGCCCAACACACCCCAGATTTTCAGAGGATCTGAGCAGGTTCCACTGGCTTCACATTATTATTGTGGGGCTCCCACTCCAACCTACACGCCAGACCCAGGAACATCAAAGGCACTGCAGAAGTTCACACCAGATGAAAGGCTGGTCCCACCCCTCTTGCCCACGGATCACTGCTTTCCCACCTGGGTAAAATGGTGGGTAGAGGCAGGGTGGAACCACGGGGCAGGGCTGCCCGGGTGCTCTCTCTTGGCTGCCAGGGCAGCGCCCTGGGGAGGTACCCACAAACTGGAGCTCAGCCTTCACCCAAGGCTATGTCTGCAAAGGTCATGCTGCCTCCTCCCTGGCACCCAGCTGCCAGTGCCCTTGTTTTGCTTTCCAGACCTTGCTGCGGCGCAGGGCTTGCTGACAGGAATCAGCTCGGATGTAGCCTCCTGGTTTTACTCAGTTTGAATCAGCATTACAAGCCTGCAGTTGTTTGGGCTTCCTGTGAAATGAAATCTCCCAAAAAATAAGTGGCTGCAATTTTCCCAAAAAGGCCTGGATGTCAGGAAAACAAAGCATGGAGTAAAGAAGCAGCATCTCTGTGCAGTATAACAAGCTGTCTACAGGTTGGAAAGGCATGAGTTTGCACAGCTTAGCTTATATAAATTGAACAGCAAGTGCCAGCAAACTGCAGCAATATGAGAGAACCCAGTGTGTTTGAAGTGTTACAGAACAAAGCTACTTTTATGATTTATACACTTGCCAGCCATCAAATTCTTAACTGAAACTGGAGCTTTCCTGGTAGCACCACGAGGGCTAGAAGGGCTGTGAAGAATTTCTGGTATTGAAGCAGCTGTCCCAGTGTGAGATAGAGCTATCAATAGGAGGTCTATCAGGGCCAGCAACAAATGGGACATTGGTTTTGGTTTCCTCCACCTCACCAGCTCCAGTATGAGTCATATAGAGTGGTCACAACCCTCTAGACAACTGTCATAATCACTCTTTGCAAAGTGTGGCAACAACTGAGAAGCCCCCATGCTTCCCAATAAACTATTCATCCTTTGCTGTATGGACCCAAATGGCTGGAGCTGAGGGAGAAAACCTCATGTGGTGGCATTCTTGAAAGCCTAATGTCCCCAAGCCTGTGCTTGTTCCTAGGCAGCAAGGGGGCTCAAGGGGGCTGCAAGGAGTTTATGGTCACTGAAAGGAGGATGGGTAGCCACTGCATCCCTGTGATCTGCCTTGTGGGATCTGTAGTTGAAGAAGATGGGCTGAAAGTCATGGTTTTACTGCTGGTGAGAGTTGTGTCAGGCTTGTAGCTTTGTTATACTTCTGTTTTCCTGCATGCCCAGGGAGGAGTCATTTGGGTGTAACCTTTCTGAGGTGTTTTTTACCTCCTGTGTAAAATGGGGATGATAGCATTTAACTACTCTCTAGCAAAGTAAAGAGTCTTTACAAAGGCAAGAAGAAATGCAAAGATTCCAGTAATTTCGCTTGCTGAATGAACTTTGGTCAACAGATCCAAATACCAGCCAGTGTCCTCAGTATATAATATGATGGCAGGATCTTGTGTCAGTACTTCCCTGGAAGTGGTAAGGAGCACTGGATAGAGTGCCTTCAGACCATGATCTCCTTGCTAATGCTAAGCTTGTATGCCCTGAGACATTATTTATTTAGATAATAGCTCTTATTGCTGCTGTTTTGCCAGAAAACATCCTCTGGTTTCTGCTGCTTTTGAGCCTGCAGCATTAGTGATTATTTTTTTCACATTTATTTGTGCATTGCTCTCATTAATGCTTCCAGCAGAAGCCTGTGGAAGCTAAGGTGAGGAGACAAGGCATGAAATCAATGGCAGGCAGGCAGGAGGATGTGGCAGGAAAGCCTAGCAGGAATATATTTGAATATCAGCATATTAAATGCTTGTGAGGTTGTGTAAAAGTTGTGATAGTACATAGCCATCACGGGGGCTACCTTGTAACCACTGAGGGCTGACTGTGGGGTGAGACTCCCATCTTCAGGCTAAAAATATCGAGCGATACCCTATATCCAACAAGTGCACAACAGCGAGTAGGTAGCTAATGATACTTTGGGCATGGACTTTATAAGACTGGACAGCTATTTCCTCTACATTTTCCTTGTGTATGCCATCTGGAATTGCAGTATCTACTGGAATTACTTATTTTGCCGAAGTGCAATGCTGATGATGGAGTGAGAGAAACCTGTGTCAGAACAGGAACATGTCAGGTTATTTTGGTACGGAATGAAGTGGGGGACTAGTGAAATTGAGGGTTTTGGCTCAGACTCCCAATGCATCTATTTTTAGGGTAAGGCAGAGTAAGGCCAGTTAACACATGGTGGAAGAACTTGTTCTTCCCATCAGGAGCAGTTGGTCTCTCCCCACTCACTCTGTTTATTTGCAGGCAGCAGACTTTTCCTCTTGGCCTTCTCTCTTCTCCCGTTTAATTTGGATTGGCCATCTCTTCCATTTAAACAGAATCCAGCAGTATTTCAATGCCAGGAAAAATACCAAAATGCTGCTCTCATAGCCACAAAGGGTTCAGTTATTTCCTGGAGATGATATGAAGCTTATAGAATTACAAGAGATGGTTATCGACTCTTACTTGTGGAGTAAAAGGGTTGGGAGTGAGTAGAATAGAAATCATTGTGCTTTTGCCTATGAAAGTCTCCCAGATCATTTCATAAAATCAGGTTATGTGCAGATGGCAGGTGAAGAAGGGGAATAAGTGTTGGCACTTTCTTATCCTTATCTCTCTCCCAGCTCTGCACTAGCCTTGGGTTTGGGAGTGGTGGCTGTGCAGAGAAGGGAGCATGCTCAGTGCTGGGGTGCGTCCCACAGCCTTCATCCCCACTGCTCCCTCTGTAGACTAGCAGATTCTCACCTGGCAAAAAACACTGGTTAACTATTTTATTAGGTGGAGGAGAAATGGCTGCACTTGTCCTGGAAGAACAAGAGAAGAGGCACCAGGATGTTAATTTTATGCCACTGTGTTAAGCTCAGTTGCTTATTTTCCATATGAGCTGTAATTTGATGATGATGGAAAACGGGATATGTGTTTAGGACAAGATAGGTGAACAAATTTTCATGGTATAAGTTATAGTGGTGTGCCTGGTAGTAAACAGGAGGCATATGGAAGCATGTATGCATGGTGCCTGTCGTACTGGACTGCCTGTGTGTGGGAATTCAAAATAGCTCTCGGACTTAACTGTGGTAAAATAAAGTAATCTTCTGTACGTGGTATGGAGCAGCTGAGAGAAAATGCAATCTGTCCTCTGAGACAACATTCCTAGCAAAGTCTGGGGAAGGAAGGATATATTTACTTCACCAGTTACAGCACCTGCATTTTGACTGTTCAGTCATGAAGCAGCTCTCCTAGAAAGTCAGTTTTTATATATGGCATTTGTACAGTCAGCCAAGAATAGCACTGGTTAGGTAGCCCAGTAACACAACCTGGTACAAATGAGATCAGAGCTTCTACAAAGAAACCCAGATAAGAAACAGCTGATTCCAGAAGCATTGCCTGAAATATAGCCCTTAATCCTATTACTGCAGGCTATTGCTGCAAGCTGCGGCCTCCCCAGGTCTCTTTCAGTTTGCTGCTGTTTTGTATTTTAAACGGGCATGATTTTCAGCTCACTGCATCAGAAGACACCTTTCCTTTTTAAGGAAGAAGGAGGAAAATTGACATAGCATTGTAAACACATGTTGGTGCTTCTATTGTAGTAGCTGTTGTGGTCACAGTGGAGTTAAGGAGAAAGAGGAAGGTTCCTTTGTGGGCTAATAGGTGGGGAGTGCAGCTCATTTTTCAAATTAAGAGTAGCTAAGGGGAGAAGGCAATACTCTGATCAAGAGTCCAATATGGTGGGAGAGTCCAAGAACAAGAGATGCTGGCTTGCTGACTAAAGGATGCAGTCACATAGAGGAATGCACACAGGGATTGAAAACAAAACAGAGCTTGGCTCCCAGAATGACCCCAAGATCTGGAGAACCACCCAAAGAGCCTGGATGCAGATGCCCAGAGGGCCAGCTGTCCACATTTGCCTTATGTTGCTTTTCTCATGCCCACAGTCCTGCAGAGAAGCCCTCAGCTTTGCTTCTTAGAAATGACTGGCATCAAGTACTGCCCATGTCAGACCAAGGGGGTACTTTTTACCCCAAGTGAACATGTGTATCGAAGTCAGGCTCTTGGCAAATATTCCAAGATGATATTTTTCCTGCCATGATCCCAACACAGGGTGTGCAAAGAAGGAAAACAATCTTATGCAGATCCCCTGTTGAGCTTGGCAAACAGACTGCAGGTCTGTTGTGGTATACATGGCCATACTGGATCAGAACCATGTCCTGCCTCTAGAATGCTGGGCTAAGACCTTCCTGCCTCTATAGAGTGGGATGGTAAGATTCCACCATGAGTTCTTTGGCCACTTGCTGCAGCTGAGTCTTCAGTAGCATCCCCAGGCTCTGCAGACAGCTTTAGGCCACTGTTAAGTCCTACAAAAACCAAGGGACTGTTTGGATGCACATGCTGCCTTAAAAACGTATAAAATCTAATCTTGAATTGCAGACATTTGTTCAAAGCCAGCATTTTGAGTTTCTCCACTGCTCTCTTTTAGATTGGCTAAAGACAGAACATTTTTTTGTGTGTGAATTCAGGCACCCTAGAGCAGCTGGAGCTGAGCTGTGGATTAGTGACACTTTTAGGCCAGTGAAATTTGGGATGTAACTTTAAGCATTTTGATGCTGACTAAAGCAAGCAGAGCATTTTTTGATCATGGGGATGTCTATTTTTCATCTGTCCTGCTACTTCAAGACTTAATTCAGCAAACACTGAAAATGTATTGGTTGGTCTTCCCACTGCCTGCCTTCCCACCTTCACTTCCTCCAGCTATTTGTTTTCAGTTTCTTGCTCAGGAGTTGTTTTCCCTTTGACTTTAAAAGTTTGCCTTGCACAGCAAAAAAAAACCTGCTATTTTGTTCTCTTTGGTATTTGGCAGGAAAGTGAAAAGAACACAAAGAAGAAAAAGATAATTGTTTTTTTTTTTTTTCCTGATGATTTAACACACGAGTGTTCTTTTTAGAGCTACTGTTGCTGCTGTGTTAGAGCATCTTCTTTTCTCAGGCATACCAGAGCTACTCATAGAGAAGATAAAACAGGGTGCCTCTTAGCTCTGCTTTGCTGGTCCTAGCAGCTGACTGGGAGCTGAGACCTGCCCATCCACTTGCTGCTTTGAGTAAGGTTCCCTTGTAAGCTGTTTTGATGCAGGTGATAGAGTCAGACAGAGCAGCTTTTGTGCGGAGATTTCCACAGCTCATTCCTCTGCTTTACTGCTTTAGTGAAAGTTGAAACAGGTGTGCTGGAGTCACTCTGTTCATTGCATTTTTTTTCAGGTTCATATTCCTGCGTATTATTTTATTTTGTGATATTCCTTATTTTGAGTTGAGGGTGATCTTCATCTCCTCAGGAGATATGGAATGGTTGGTGAAAGCTCCTAGGTAGCTTTTTCCAGATAGCTGGGAAAGGATGTATTTGGCAGCAGGAATGGTGGTTGGTTCAGCAGTGTATCTGAGAAGTCTGAGCGTCTAATTTGGGATGCATACTTTCTGGTTTCAGCCAGAAGACTAGTTTCTCTCATGATATTTTTGTTTTCTTCTTCCACCACCAGCTGTGAGCAGGAAACACACGGGGCACACAGTGTGCAGGCGATCCAGCAAAGCCAATTATATGAACTCTAACCTTTTGAGTTTTTTTTTTTTTTTTTTTTTTTTTTTGAGTGGATGGCTGGGTGCAAAAAGGACCTAAAGGGCCATTTCTCTCCTTTCTTTTTCTAACAGTCTCAGTCTCTCTCTACCTGCTGGCATGAGAGAAAACTGAGAGTCTCTCACCTTCCTCTTGCAGCATAGCAGCATGGGAGAGTCTTGGTCACAGAATGAAAGAAGAAGCAGGAAGAAGGAAATGAACAGCTGAGTCATTATTGCAGAAAGAAGTTACAGGAAAGGGGAGGACGGGAGGGGGCTGGCCATTTAACTTCGAGAAAAAGCACAAACATGGCAGTGGACAATTGCAGAGACAGCACATCCTTTCCATCTCACAGAGCACATGGAGGTACAAGGGAGCCCCTGCCCAGGGACACTGGCAACATTCAGTGGGTTGAAATACATGGAGACTCCATGCTGTAAATCAGCTATACAAACAGTGGAAAAAATGGCTGAGATAGAGAAAGTGATGTATTAACACTAATAATAGGAAAACTGCTTAATAGCTGGAGATGCTATGGGCATGGATAAATAAAAATATGGCAAGGAGGGTACCAATTACAATACTAGCTAGTCCTGTCGGGATGTTGATAACTCTTTGCTGCAATCTGTGGAAGAGAAAACTTATCTGTACTGATGCTTTGAGCACTAGTCCTAGGTGCGTCTTGCTTTTTTATTTCCATACACAATTTATCAATATAAGAAACTGCACATGTAGTGTTGGTAAGTACAGATTAATTCAATTATGGATTAGCTCTTGAGTCTAACTCATATGTTGCTCTCCAAAGGCCCCTGTAATGGAAAAAAGTTTATACATGTCCATTTTTTTGAAGAAAAAGTCTTCTAATTCTTCCTACAGCAAAAGAAAGCAGTAATGTTGGAGTTGAAATCGTTTGCAAGCATTAAGTATTAATAACCAAGTAATTACCATAGCAATAACCCTAATGAAAAACACTAGTTTGTGTTTCCAGAAGGTTATGCTATGCAAAGATGGAAAGAAATTTCATGCAGTTCATTGCCCTGCCTGTACAAGACAGTTTCTAGGCTGAAGAATTCAGCAGTTACTAAACTGAACACTCACTTATCTTGACCTCTGCAGATCTGCCTTTACCAATAAGAGCAACTGTGGAATGAGTAGAGGTAGGCAAAACATCTATGTGCTTGCAAGCAAGAATACTGGCCTCAAGGATTTTGATGTGGAACTGTTTTTCTGTGCAAATGAATCTAGAAGAAACCTTTGCACGTTTTTGTCTCAGACTGCTGGTGAAAAATATCCTAGACCATCATGTTGGACTTTTATGTTTTCCCAAATCTCAGATTCCCATTTTTTTCCCTGAGACACCGAGTTAATACTCCATAAACAAATACAATTTTGGGTTCTCATTCAAATTGCTGGGCAGATTTTCATTACTGCCTGTACTAAACTTCATGCAGACCTTTTAATGGTCCTGGTTATCTTGTAAACTCCAGAACTGCAAGAAAGTGAAAGAGATGATCCATTCACCCAATGAACAAGACTTATTTCCCTCTTCCTCCAACCATTCACTTGGGCTTCTAGGTCCTTTTGGCGTATGAGCCATAGCTAACATCATATGTTCATCACAGACTGGGCAGATGAGGGGAAAGTAGTGGATATTTTCTGCCTTGACTTCATCAAGGCTTTTGAAACTGTCTCTCACAACATCCCTGTAGGTAAGCTTAGGAAATGTGGGATTCATGAGTGGGCAGTGAGGTGGATTAAGTAAGAACTGTCTGACTGTCAGAGCTCAGAAGGTAGTGATCAGTGGCACAGAGTCTAGGTGGAGGCCTGTAGGTAGTGGTGTTACTCAGGGGTTGGTTCTGGATTTGGTTTGTTTAACATCTTCATCAGTGACCTGGACAAAGGGATAGGATGCTCCCTCAGCAAGTTTGATGATGATATGAAGCTGGGAGGAATGGCTGACACACCAGAAGGCCGTGCTGCCATTCAGCAAGACCTGGACAGTCTGGAGAGTTGGGGAGAGAGGAAACTGATGAGGTTCCACAAGAGCAAGTGTAAAGTCCTACACCTGGGAAGGAATAACTGCATACATTAGTACAGGTTAGAGGTTGATCTGCTGGAAAGGAGCTCTGCAGAGAAGGCCCTGAGTATAATGCTGGATAACGGGTTGACCATGAGCCACCAATGTACCCTTGTGGCCAAGAGGGTCAATCAAATATCCTGGGATGCATTAAAAAGATTATAGATAGCAGGTCAAGGGAGGTTCCCTTTCTACTCTGCCCTGGTGAAGCCTCATCTGGAGTACTGTGTCCAGTTCTGGGCTTCTCAGTTCAGGAAAGACAGGTAACTACTGGAGAGAGTCTAGCAGAGAGCTAGAAAGTTGATTAGGGGCCTGGAGGCCTTATGAGGAAAGGCTGAGACCTGGAACTGTTAGGCCTGGAGAAGACTGAGAGGGAATCTTATAAATGCTTATAAATACCTAATGGCTGGGAGTCAAGAGGATGTGGCCAGACTTTTTTCACTGGTTCCCAGTAACAGGACAAGGGGCAATGGACGCAAGCTGGAACACAGGAATTTGTGAGACTCCTTCTCTGGAGATATTCAAAATCCTTCTGGACACTTTCCTGTGTAACCTGTATAGGGAACCTGCTTTAACAAGGGGGTTGGACTAGATGATCTCCAGAGGTCCCTTCCAACCTTTATGATTCTGTGATTCTATATTTCAGTAGGTAAGTTGGCCACTGAAAACCACAAAGTCTAGAGATGTGCTTCAAAGTAGTTTTCTTGATCCACATGGTGTGTTGAACTTTGTACACAAAGTTCACTGGAGTCTTCTATGATGAGAATTCTAGCCTGGATCATAGAATCATAGAATTGTAGTTTTTGTTTTTGTTTTTGTTTTCCAGAGGAAAGTGTCCAGGTGAGTTTTGAAGATCTCCAGAGAGGTGTCTTCAAAACCTCTCTGGGCAGCTTGTTCTAGTGTTCTTAAGGAACAGATTTTTTCCTCATGTTCAGATAGAAATTCTTATGTTCCAGTTTGTGCTCACTGCCCCTTGTTCTGTCATGGGGCACAGGTGAAAAGTGCCTGCTCAGATGAAGCCTTACCAGGGAAGAGTAGAGGGAGAGGAGGACCTCCCTTGACCTGCTGGCCACGCTCCTTCGACTGCACCCCAGGATACCATTAGCCTTCTTAGCCACAAGGGCACTGTGGTGGCTCACAGCTCTTTCTGAGAATGTGTATTTGAGAATTCTAATGACAAAAATGTTGCAAGTGCTGAGATGCAAAGATTTTTTTTTTTTCACTACAAACAGGACAGATATGTTGAATCCTTAAATATTACTTGCGTTTGAATTTTTACCTCCTTGATGTCTCCTCTGTAATGCTCTCCTTATCTGGAACCACTATTGCTGAGCAGAGCAGCACTGATGGGTTTGTAACAACAGTCTTGCCTGAGAAAAACAGTTGTTCTTTTTGCTTTACTCCGTATGCATGTGTAAGGGGGCTGGACTCCTATTCTAAACTTTGAGACAAAACCAGGTGGCATGAGTCACCTCACAAGAAGCATCATGTCTGTCACTGATGACTAAACCTGAGTGCTAAATTTACAGCAAATGCCTAAGTTTTAAATAGATGTCTCAGATTAGGTGAAGTAAATCCCACCCACAAAGAAAGTTTCTGATCAGTTGGAGATCATGTAGGACTATGGAAATGTGTGTTAAATTTTCCAGTGTTGAGACTTTAAGAAATGCTGGGAAAATCAAATACCAAATAACTGTTCATAAACTACAATAGCCTAAAACAACACTGGAAACCACTATTTCATTGAACAAAACTTCATCATACAGATCTTGTGTGGTGGAGATTCTTCTATTTGCTTTCCTTTCAAGATGCAGCTGTAATAACAAGGCATATGTGATTTTAATGTGATACCATAATCTGTCAACTCTGAGAACTAGAGAGCAGGCCCATATAACTAGCTTAGCCTCACAGTGATAAACATGTCAAGATATAAAAATCAGTTCTTCCCTGAAAAATGAGAAAAAGATGTCACATAACAGAGGATGTCATGCTATGCTGGCATGAGCAACATTCCCACAATTAATTATACCAAATACATTATGTAGTAGTTGTTGCTTGACGACAAAGGAGGGATAAATATTTGTGTAAACATGCCAAATATGAACTCTCCACAGATGTTGATTGTTGTTCCATATTTAGTAAGAAGTATATCAGTATTTGGAAGATAGGCTCTAGATTCAAACAGAATGATAGCCTGGAAGGGAGCTAATGACTCTTTGTGAGGCTGCAGGTAATATTTATTTCCAAGAGCTTTTAGGAAGTTGGATGATAGCAGCTCCCCTGCTAACAGCAAAGAGAAGTTTGCCATTTTTCTGTATTAGGACTCACTGGGGCCTTGGTGAACAAGAGATGTTTTGCTGATTATACAGTGGTTTAGAAACTCAAGGCGAGTTCAGAAGTTCCCAACAACACTTCCAAACAAGAACTTAGTGAATACAATACAACAATGACTGTGCACATTTGCTGGAATATAAAAACAAACTATCTTCAAGCTGGATCTGTGATTCCTCCCTGACTTGTATGTTTATTTTTTGTTAATATTGATTCCTTCTGATCTTCAACTGCCTCTTCATAATTCTACAAGATCCACAGTCAATAGCTTACTGACAATAACATTAACAGCAAGAAAATGTTAAGCTAATAATAGATACTACTTACAAGGAGATTGTGAATAAAGGATTTTATGCAGAAGAAAACCTCATTAGGGAATCAAAAATTATATTCTATGCGACTTAGTATACAGTGAAGCTGACTAGTATTGCATGATTTTTGATATCATGACAAATGAGTGACAAACAGTGCAGAGGCATATGATCCATCCTGAAAAAGGCTCAGACATGAGATTGATATATAAGATTAGGAACCCATAGGTGACCTATTTGGAAAAAAAGAGCAAGGCTAAATTCAGTGAGTGAAATCGTTGAATCATAGAATCAATCATAGAATAACCAAGGTTGGAAAAGAACTTTAAGATCATCCAGTCCAACTGTTCACCTATCACCAGTGTTTCCCACTAAACCATGTTCCTCAGTACAACACCTAAATGTTTCTTGAACACCTCCAGTGATGGTGACTCAACCACCTCCCTGGGCAGCCCGTTCCAGTGCCTGACCACAGTCTTGGAGAATTATTTCCTAATGTCCAACCTGAATCTCCCCTGGGGCAACTTGAGACCATTCCCTCTAGTCCTATCACTAGTTACACGAGAGAAGAGGCTGACCCCCACCTCACCACTACCTCCCTTCAAGTAGTTTTGGAGAGTGAGAAGGTCATCCCTGAGCCTCCTCCAGACTGAGCAATCCCAGCTCCCTCAGCATCTCCTCCTAACACTTGTGCTCCAGACCCCACACCAGCTTTGTTGCCCTTCTCAGAACACACTGTGGGGCCTTGATGTCTTTCTTGTGGTGATGGGCCCAAAACTGAACACAGTACTTGAGGTGTGGCCTCACCAGGGCTGAGTACTGGGCGATGATCCCTTCCCTGCTCCTGCTGGCAACACTGTTTCTGGCATAAGTCAGGATGCCATTGGCCTTCTTGGCCACCTGGGCACACTGCTGGCTCATGTTTAGTTGAGTGTCAACCAATAGCCCCAGGTCCGTTTCCTCTACACAGTCTTCCAGCCACTCTGCCCAAATCCTGTAGCATTGCCTGCGGCTATTGTGGCCAAAGTGCAGGACTCAGCACTAGGCCACAGCCCAGTGATCCAACCTGTCTGGATCCCTCTGTAGGGCCTTCCTACCCTCAGGCAGATCAACACTTCCTCCCAACTTGGTGTCATCTGCAAACTTACTGAGGGTGCACTCAGTGCCCTTATCCAGGTCATCAATAAAGATATTAAACAGGACAGGCCCCAATACCAACCCCTGGGGAACGCCACTCATGACTAGTTACCAGCTGCATTTAACTGCAATCACCAGCACTCTCTGGGCCTGGCCCTCCATCCAGCTCTTTACCCAGCAAAGAGTTTACCTGTCCTAACTGTGGGCTGCCAGTTTCCCTAGGACAATACTGTGGGAGATGGTGTCAGAAGCCTTGCTGAAGCCTAGGTAGACAACATCAACAGCCTTTCTCTGATCCACCAGGTGGGTCACTTGATCATAGGAGATCAGGTTGGTTAAGCAGGACCTGACTTTCATGAACCCATGCTAGCTAGGCCTGATCCCCCTGTTGTCCTGCACATGCCATGTGATCTCACTCAAGATGATCTGTTCCATACACTTCTCTGGCACCAAGGTCATGCTGAGGGGTCTATAGTTCCCTGGATCCTCCTTATGACCCTTCTTTTAGATGGGAATCATGCTGGCGACCCTCCAATTCTCTGGGACCTCGTCAGTTGACAAGGAATGCTGTCAGATGGTGAAAAGCAGCTCAGCAATCACCTCTGCTAGCTCCCACAGCACCCTTAGGTGGATTCCATCTGCCCCCATGGACTTGTGACAGTCCAGGTGGAGTAGTAGATCTCTGAATTATAGGAGGTTTATTCTGTTCCCCATCCTAGACTTCCAGTTCAGGGAGTAGCGTATCCTGAGCGTAACTGGTCTGACCTCAGCCTGTTCTGTATCCTGGGTGGTCATGTTCTTCACCACATCCAGTAATGGATAGAGATTCTCAGATTCTCCTTAGCCCTCCTCTCACCATTAATATAT
>PPHD01007621.1:0-22849 GCA_002909625.1 Bambusicola thoracicus
AGTCTGGGGAAGAGGAGGCTGAGGGGAGACCTTCTTGCTCTCTTCCGATATCTGAAAGGTGCTTACAGCGAGAGTGGGGTTGGTCTCTTCTCACTGCTGACAGGTGACAGGACGAGGGGAAATGGGCCTCAAGTTGCACCAGAGGAGGATTAGGTTGGATATCAGGAAACAATTCCTTAGAGAAAGGGTTGTTAAGCACTGGAATAGGCTCCCCAGGGACGTGATTGTGTCAGCATCCCTGGATGTGATTAAAAACCGTTTGGATGTGGTGCTCAGGGACATGATGTAGCGGAGGGTTGTGACATTTAGGGTAGTATGGTTAGGTTGCTGTTGGACTTGAGGTCTTTTCCAACCTCAGCAATTCTATTATTCCATGATTCTATGATTCTTTGCTTTTATTTCCTCTGCTTAAATTCACCTTCAGTATGATAAAATGCTGTATTATAATGAAATAGCATTATAATGCCAAAAAAAGTAAGCACACTCTATAAGAGATATCCCACTCATATAGGAAATATATTATTAAGGAGAAATCTTTTTTCTTCAGGGGGCAGTGAGGCTCTGTCACAGCTGCCTAGAGAAGCTGTCGATGTGCATCTCTGGAGATGCTTGAAGCCAGATTGGATGGAGACCTCAGCCTCACACAGGGGGTGGCAACCCACCCATGGCAGCGGGTTGGAGCTGGGTGGGCTCTAAGATGTCTTCCAACCCATACCATTCTGTCATTCTGTGATTCTATGAACAAATGCAGATCACTAGTCTGATGCAGATTTGCTATGCAACTATATGTATACAAAGAGGACAAAGTCTATTGAAGCAATTCACTTTTCAAAATAAATTTCATTTGTTTTCAGTTAGAACTTATGAAGTTTTCTTGCTTTTATTAAGACTAGTATGTGCTACTTATTTTCTGCAATGTTTCGTACTACTTTCCTTTTCCCCCTTAAATCTTCTAGCACCCAAGGGAATTCATAAAATTTAGCAGTTCAAGTTGACTCTTTCCATTCTGAATTATCCATTTCGGCCTCCTCCAGATTCCAATTTACATTTCAAGAGTCTTGGTGTCTGGCATGGAATTAAGTAGGTTTTCTTCTTTAATTTAAATGTTGTGTATTCTGCTCCAAACACTACTATTTTCAGGACAGATTCATGCATCAAAACCTCACAACAACAAGAATATAAAATTGCCTTAGGATGACTATTTCTAGGACACATTCAAGCGTTAAATTTCTTCATTACATTGAGAAAATGAAATTGCCTTGGAACCTAGCATTTAACTATTTTTAAATCTGTTCTGTTGAGGTGATATACAGTAATCCCTTTTTGTCTACTACAAGTGAACTGCATTAATTAAGTAATTTTCAGTTCCCTAATTGGATATATATCATTCTCAGCAACATCAAGATGGTTGTTGATTTTTATTTCTTTTTTTTCTCTTAAATGAGTACATTTAAAGCACAGGTCTCTATTTCTGTTGATTCGTAGACCTCTCCAAGCCATACATTTTTCACATATCTTTTGACTAAGTATGCCACAATCTGAAGCTCTTTAAAATCAATTGGAATCTCTCCACTCATTGTACCTGAGCTTCAGATTGTTTCAAACATAGCAGGTTTGCCTTGGAAGATTCATGAGACTTCCAGGGAAAAGTACAACAAAATGACTACAGGAATCTTTATTTCTTTAATTTGCAAGCACAAGATCATAGAAGCATAGAATATCTTGAGTTCAAGGGATTTATTAAGGTAATTGAGTTCAAATCCTAGCTCCATACAGGGCTACCTAAAAACTACACCATTAAATGTCTCTCTTCACAGTTACCTGTGAATTCCAGTAATCACAAAGCACCTTTAATATGGACAAGTTTTAGTAGCCCAGGAAATGTAAGTACAAATACTCATGAAACAATGACCATTGTATCAAAACAATTGGAAATGATGTAAGACATTTACACTGGCTGTTACAGTTTACAGGCAATCTGAGAAACTACAAACAAGGGTGCAAAGAAGGAATGAATAATGCAATAAAGTTTTTGTAGCATAACTGTTTCAAGTAGTTTAAGAAAATACTGACTGAAAATCAAAATACTGAAACTGATTAAAATTTCTTTATATTTATTAGTATAAGGAAAAGTGTGTTTTTTTTCCCCATCTTTCCACTGTTATTGGAACTGAGAATGAAATAATGAAAACAGTGAATGATATCACTCAAGACTGAGATTTTAAATCAAATGTGTTTCTTTACTATAATAGTAATTGTAGCTTGTGATGCAGATGTGGCAATGTAAAAATGATTTTGAAAAGAGTCATCAGAGCCAGCTAACAAGAGCTGCTCCAAAAGGAATGTTTCCTATTTTATGATTTCAGCCCATGACACTAGAGGGAGATGTTGGTGGTATGGCAGTAGAGGTTGAACCTTCCCACCAATACCTTCCATTTTGTTCCTGTGAGACAGATGGCAGTAGAGGGGCAGTCTGACATTCATCGATGCTTGCTGAATGTTGAGACACAACCAGCAGATGTGAGCACAGTGAGGTGGTAGGTGGTCCGTCTCAGCAGTGAAGGCAGTGATAGTAGGTCACCTCCACTGGTGCAGACTGTTAAAAGCACAGCATACAAGCTCTTGCTCATGGCTGGTGAAAACACATAGCTAATGGTGGTGATTATGTTGAAGAGTCTTCTGTAGCTGATAATGTGCTATATCAAACAGTGGCATAGTGATCTTTGTTGTAGCTTCCAAGAAAATAAATAGGAGACATTACTTTGGGGCTGCTTTCCCTACTAATTCAAAGTGTCCAAATTTCAACATTTTGCTGCTGAAGGACTAAATGTGCAACAAGATATTAGCAATACCTCAAAATACACTTTTTTGGTTTTTTTTTTTTTCTTTTTCTTCCCTTTCTTTAGTACCCCTTGCAAAATTAGATGTCTGTTTAGGAAATAAAGACAGCAAAGGTATCTTTATGCTGATTTGCTATGACTACAGCATCTGTTTATGTATTCAGAATATTTTTAACCTACCAATATTGAAACTAAAAATGGTGAAATGGAAGTTCCACACACATCAGTACAAGATACAGAAGTACACTCAAGACCCTGAAAGCTCACCCAGAAAAATAGCCTTCCACTGAAATCCACGTATCTGTGGTCTGCAATATAGCTCTTAAGCTAGCCCATGTACAGGATGTAACTGAAGTTATTATGCAACTATCACAAATAAGAGTTTAAAAGGTGTTGTGGAAGAAGAAAACCAAACAATAGCAACATTGTAGCCAGCTCTGCTACTATGACTGAACCACGTATATATACACATACTTTAACAAAATATATAAATTATGATTGTTTAAAAATCACATCATTTTGAAACAGCTGAAATATTTTTCTAAAAGGTGTAGGAAGTATAAGGTAAAGTTTCCAGAATAATTTGAGACTTCTAGTTTAAATAACTGTGGAAGTGACTTTTCACTAGACCTGGAAATCCAAAATCTTCAAAAGATGAAGTCGCTTTGGGTGTTCTTTGTGCTTTTAGTACTTACAGTACTCTGCTTCTGACTATTTGAACTACAGAACACTTTTCTTACTTTATCACTTGTAGTCTGTCCAAGATCCTCACTAGTGCTTTCAAATCTGCTCTGACAGAAACAATAGATTGAAGCATTAAAAAATGTCCTTTAGTTAGTTCTCTTCTTAACAGAGGTGTGGGAAAACACATTTCTTCTACCTTTCTCAGAACTGCAATTGTGCAGAACTGTGTGCCCTTGTCTGTCCTGCCACTGCTTCATGCGTGCTCAGCTCAGTGTAATTATCCTTTTCCAGAAACTGCCATATCCTACAAACATTAGGTGGATAGGTGGTACCTGGTAGGCCATACTCTTAGCTGTGTAGTTGATGCAAGGTAAGTCTCTAGTGGAAATAAACTTGAAGATATCACCTCAAGCTTTTCAGTCAACCTTGTCACCTTCTAAGCTTTTGCTGCTTTCCCTGTGTAGCAGATGTAATTAAGACAAATGCACTTACTCCTGCATCTTAATGTTTCAGCTTCAACAACTGGAATGATTTGAATTGCCTAGTATGAAATAAAACAGCTTTGTTGAACTGCAATTTGCCACTTGGGCAGCACAATTGTCGTGTCTTTTGGTCTAGCAAAGCATTACACCAAATACAAGCCACTGACCACTTAGGTCAGTTGACCACTGAACACAACTTAAGACAGTAAAGGTATCATCAATGAACTTATTCACAATAACAGCATTTTTAATCTTGTTAGAACACAATCAATTTTACAAAACAGCACAGAGAAGAACCAACTCAGCTCCTCAAATGAAGATTGATATCCTTCCCAATAAAAATTTCAAGTAGCTTCCAGTTTGTTGGCAACAACCCCTCTCCCAACAACCCCCACAACCCCCTCCTTGTAAATGGTATAACAAATGGCATAGTGTTACCAGTATCTAATATCAGAATAGCGCAAGATTTGTAATATATAGTTAGCACAAGAGCCTCACTTCAGTATATCAACATTTTATACAAAAATACAAACCAATCAGCTATTACTTCCTCTCCCCTTACCCCAAAGATACTTAATATAGTGCACAATGTCATGTTGCCCCTTAATATAAAAACTTAGTCAGAAAAGTCATGATAGCAAAATGGTTACAAGTTTAGAAACACAACCTGGCAGGAAGGAACATTTCTGCTCATATTTCTTTATTTTCACTGCACATAAGCACTGGCAAAGGGAATGGCTTTGGGGCTTGCCAATCCCTCATTTGCATTACTAGAAATATTCTTCTACAGTTAGAGCTGTGGAGCAGACTGGAAGCTAAACTCTAATTATCAACAATGCACAAACTAAAGAACCAGATTTTTTGCAACTACTGGGTGTTCTCTTTGAAGGATGAAACAGTTTTTGGCAAAATGAAAAGGAAATTATTTACTTTCCACCAGAAAGTCTGTTTCTTGTTGCCAAGACCATAATGTAAATATAAAACCCATCATACGGAATTTTAGGCAGCACTTGAACAGAATAAATTACTGTCACAAATATCAGAGCTGCTGTTTCCACCTGCATGGGGATCTTCTCAGAAGTAGAAGTTTGACTGGAAAACAGTTGATAAGAAACTCACTGGAAATGGTCCTAAAGCCAACTAATGCATATACAGTGATCTCAAGAAGAGTCTGCAATGTAGCAAACTGAATTGCTGAGCTGTCTACTCAGTGGAGAGGAGAAGATGCAAGGAATCAAAATAAAAATGAGGCCTCTGGTGCCACAAAGGGCTGGGAGACTTGGCTCACCTAAACTGGAATCTTCAATATCCCTGCTTAACCGCTGGGTGACACAGGAAATGCACAAAAGTTAACTCTTTATCCAAACATACCTAGCAGTTGTGTTTCTGCAAATTCCCAGTGCTTCTTTCTTTACAGTGCTAAGCTTTGTTTTACTGTAATTTCAGAAGTAGCGTTCTCCTGCATAAAATATTCAATGTGCTCAATCCAGTGAGTGCTATGAGAGTAAATCTAACATTTATACAAGACCTAAGGTATTCATAAAACAGTATCAGACACTTCCTTCCTTCACCACCTTCCTTCCAGGACAAGGTGATCCATATTTTCGTTCAGAAACCCAGTTGCTAGTGCACTCACACAAGGGTGATCACACAGTATAAAGTAATCCCTGAAACACAATTATCTTTCACAGACTTTATGCCTCCTACAAACCCTAACTTCCTGCCCCTATTAGTGTTTTCCGAAACCTAGCACAATTCTGGTAGGACAAAACTGTCTACAGAAATAATCAGAAAGTGTAAGTCACTCCTTCCTGCCCCTTACCATTAGCCATACAGGATCATCTTGGCTGGCAAGAAATGGAGCAGTGTTTTTGTCGTAAGGGAACATAAAAAGTAGGTACTTTTCTTCAGTTAGTTTTAAGATATGTTTCATTTGTTCTCAAAATGATGATGATACATGTCTTCTCACGAGCGCAGTCACAACCCTGAAGTGGATAAAGGCACCCTCGTGTGGGACAGAAGATAGATCTAACACACAGGAGAGCACTCAGCCACAGTTAACAGTTTTAATTATGCATTCATGAAGTAGACTGCCTATTTTCATGCCATTCTGAAATATGCAGAAACTCATACAAAGCACTGACAGCCTGGTCACCAAACACTTTTTATATGCTATTTTTCATGACTTGAAAACAGACACTGCAGTTCTGTGTTTTGTTTGACCTGGTTCTTTTCCCAGTCACAGAAGATGAAACAAGATTCAGTAATGAGAAAGTAGGGGTTTCTTATGGAATATAATTATCATTAACAAAAATTTTGGACAATAATAATTTTAAAAATAAATAAATAAATAACTTGAATTCCTATGTAGTCTAACATAAAGTCAAAACCTACAGATTCATGCTTATGAATTTTCTCAATTCACATCAGCAGAAGTGGCTTAAAGTATGAGTACTTCTGCAGTGTCATGGAAAGCCATTCCCAGTCTAGAAAGCTAGTTCTAGCATTTAGAAATGGTGATAAAATCACAGATATGAGCAACCTGGTCTTTTTAGCAACCTGGTCTAGTGGGAGCTGTCCCTGCCTATAGCAGGGGGTTGGAACTAGATGATCTTAAAGGTCCCTTCCAACCTAAACCATTCTATGATGATATGATTCTATATATGTAATAAAAATGATTAATGAAAACGCAAATTGCATGAGCATATATGTCAGATCTTTACACACTTTCACATTTACTGTTGAATGCACTGAAATGCCTATTACAAATCACTGCATTTTTGTTCTTATTGCTCTTATGCAGAGAAGAAAGTTAATTTAACATGCACTACATCAGAACTGTGCATATAAATTTGGGAACCAGTTACACTAGAGTATCAACATTAAATTCACATCTATAAAATCAGTAAAGCCAATGGCTTTGAGTATGTCTCACTTCAACTGTGATTATCATCAATGTATAGATTTCCTGATTATTTCTTTATTAAAGCACAGTTTATGCTAATTTGATGAATGCAGAAATACTGACTAGTTTTCAGCAAACTAATCTTATTTACAAAGACAGAAATATAAAAAGCGTGCCACTGCTTCATGATGGCCTTTGTGTACAGCTTCTTTCACTTCACCTTTACTATTTTCAAATGAAACAAATACGAACAAAAGTATTAACAAACTATAATCTGAAAAGGTGAAAGTTCTGACCCAACAAATTGTTTTGTTTTATTTCAGATGCAGGAATTTGAATATTTTTTTTTCTATTTTTCAATATTTGTGAAATGGTCATATGCAGAAGCTCAAATCACTCTGGAAAACATATGTTTGTATCTAATGTTTTCCCTATAATCAATGATATAATTTTTCATTTTGTAGGATGGATCACATGAAAAGATTGCATAATTGGAGGAGGTTATCTTGGAAAGAAATTCACTTGGGAAGACCAAATCTGGCCTTCTTGGGATAAAACCTGAAAGATGTTCATAAACAGATGAGTCATGATCTGCATTATTCAGAGACTTCCAGACAGAAGTTCCTTTTTGTAAATGATTGTGGGTGCTCATAAGTGAGTCTGATACACACACACACACACACACACACGCACACGCACAATTCAGAAAGAAAGAGCTGTCAGGTTTTTTATTTGCTATCTATTTCTAGTGTTCCAAAGAAGAAAGGCTCTATTACTAGCACCGTAAGATTCCCATCATCAGCTTCCTCACACTACACTTAACATTCAGTGACCACTCTATAGATGACATGTCACTTGGCTTGGAAGTTGTGTGTACGAGAGGTTGCAGGTATCACTCCCACTCTTCCTTCTGCTCCGCGCAACTTGTACAACAGTCAAGACATCAGGTAACAAGGTTGCATTCAAGACAAGAATGGCTATAGCTCTAGTGTCTGAAACTTTTCCAGGCTGCATACAGCTCACACAGCAATTCAACGAGTTTCCAAGTTTTTGCATCCATCTGTATTTACTTCTATAATAATAAATTATACATAAGACAACTGTTCTGCAAAGCTTAGAATTACACAGTGGGAAAAGAGAAATAAGAAAAAAAATGCTTAATTATTTGATAGCACTTAAATTCAAATAACTAACTTGCTCAGACTTAATAAACGTTAGTGTCCTGGTTGTATTCCATATCATGACATCATGCATCAGGTTGTTTGGCCTCGTGACAGGTGACAGGGGAAGATCTCTCTTGTCTCTTTTGGGATGAGAGCTGTGGAGGGCCTAATTTATTACTCTTAATTCAGAGAATCATAGAATCATAGAATGGCCTGGGTTGAAAAGGACCACAGTGATAATCTCCTGCCACAGGCAGGGCCAGCAACCACTAGACCAGGCTGCCCAGAGCCACATCCAGCCTGGCCTTGAATGCATCCAGGGATGGGGCATCCACAACCTCATTGGGCAACCTGTTCCAGTGCGTCACCAACCTCTGAGTGAAAAACTTCCTCCTAATATCTAACCTAAACCTCCCCTGTCTCAGTTTAAAACCATTCTACCTTGTCTTATCACTATGCATCTTTGTAAACAGCCATTGCCCCCTCCTGTTTATATGTTCTCTTCAAATATTGGAAGGCCACAATGAGGTCTTCCTGGAGCCTTCTCTTCTCCAAGCTAAACAAGTCCAGCTCACTCAACTGTATTATCTCATGTTCCTTTTAATAAATCAGTTTCTCCTACCTCAATCAGGTTTTTCCCCTCTACCTTCCCACCCTGCTTTCACCCAAGGGGAGGGAGAGGTGTCTCTTGATCAACTCTTCAAACTGCAACAGTAACACTATTGTACCAGTGGTGCTTCAGATGGTTCTAGCTTTCTTCAATACTCTCATTGCATGTAAATTGAATGACTTGATCAGCACGTTAGTACATACTCTCACTTACTTTGAAGCAGACAACACAGCTAAAGCTCAGCAGCTAGAGTAGAAAAAAAAAGAAAACAGCCTCTCTGCCATATTCATTTGTTAGAAATGCAATGGGCACAGTGCTGCAGCTGCTCATTTTTCCTTAGCTGTCACTGACTTAAAAGGAACTTCAAAAAGTTTACTCTGGGGACTGTTTAGCACTTGGCAGTCCATGATGTGCATGTGTGATTAATTTGCAGTGAAATTTTGGATCAAATATTTTCATACCCAGCACACTAATAGTGTGACAACCCTTCTTTGTTTTCTGGCTCAAAGCTTGCTTCCTGAGGTATTTCTTGTGATAAGAATCTAACTGATTTATCAAGGAGGCAAGTGATGGGTGCTACCATGTGACAATCAACATCACTTTGTGGACATTTGAAAGCACCTTCCTTCAGAATTGTTTGCCTCTGGAAGAGAGTGCTCAGGAGTGTTTACTGGGGGAAGATCTGGCTTGTGATTAAACAGTTCCAGCTTGGTGTAGGAAAACTGGGGCATGATACCACTGTATCCCATGAAAAGCAGGACGCAGGTGGGCATCCCTGCTCCCTCTTATCTGCTGGCAAGGCCTGGAAGATGGGAACAAAGGAGTGTCTGCTGAGATCCCAGAGTCAGAAGCTGCCACTCCAAGGAGAACTGACTCAACCACTCTGGATTTGAGCTGTCACTCCAAAGAGGGCTGACTCAACCACTTTGGACTTATAAATAAGTTTGTACTACCACTGAAAAGTTGTCATTGTCAATGGAACAACAACACCTAACAGCCTACCACTACTGAAGATCAATGACTGAACTACGAACCACGCTGAACCCATGGTGGTGACAGTCTCCTTCTTGCTTCGTACAAAGAGTTCTTACTTCTATTTCCTCTCTCTTCTATCGGCCTTCTTCCCTTCCCTATCTCCCTAAATGACTAGGATTTGTAATAAGCTGGATGGACCAACATTCAAATTGTTGTTTCTTAATCTCACATCGGGTATACATATATGTAAGAATCTCCTCTCCCTCCTATAAATTGGAGCAAGACAACTATTTTCCACAAACACAAATGGACTTCTATTTGATTGAACCTGTCATCCATACAGACACACAGAAACAAACCATTACCAGCAGTCACATCCAAATATGTCAACACTGAAAGACAAGATTTCAATCATATCAACTGAAAGATTGATCTTCACGAAGGAATAATTAGGCTGTTCAGTCACTGGGAACAGGCATTGCAGGTGCTAGCAGAGATAATTTATAGTTTGTTTTTCAGATGAACACTTGTCTAAAGAAAATTAGGCATTGATCATAAACCTGGTTTTACACAGGCTACAAAGCAGCCACATGAAAGAAACTTGTAAACCTCCAATCTGATCCAGACAGAAACTCAGAATCAATAACGAATGGTCCTTTGGTTGTTGATAATAATACTGTACATAAACCTGGCTGTTAATGAAGAAAGAATGAATGCTAGAAAATAAAACAGTAGAAAGTAACTCACTGCAGCTATGTTCCTATTTTCTGCTCTATTTATATGATAAGTGATTATTTAGTTGTACTTCTTAGACAGCTACAGATGTGAAGATATTAAATTAATTATGCATTCTTCTAAAATTAAAAGTTGCAATTATGTATTTCTTCACACTTTTTTTCCCCACTAATTCTGTGTCATTATGCATTTTTCCATGATATCTATTCTGTGCAATCCTGTGTAGACAATGTGGCACACATATGGTAAACCTTATCTATCAAAATAACAACTATTTTCTTCAAACAAAAATACAGGCATAATTGCTGCCCAAATCTATTTACATAAAATTAATATAAATAGATGAAACACTGTGTATAACTTTGAAAACACAGATTGTTTAAAATTGATGAGTCATATGATCCCAAATCATTTTTTCACCATGATCTCATCTGAAATTCAAATAATGTTTTAGAAATTATTATAGGTCATTACCATGGGATTTTACTTAAAAGTGATTCAAAGACAATCACCTAAGAATGCGGAAAATAACCTGGTAGTTAAATATAAGAGGGCAAAAGTTCTACCCAGGAAGCTGCCCTGAGGCCATGTTTGAATGAGTAACCTTGGCTTCCTTAAAGAATTATCTCACTTTACAGAAAACAAAAATTGGAAATAAAAGAGCTAAGGAAAAGCACCTTACAAAATGAAGTGTAATGGAAGTTCCATGACCTTTTCCTACTTTCATTACTCCCAATTCTGCTCAAATGCACTTCTATGCCAGACACCACTGTGTCAGACTGTCACTCTGCTGCCATCTGTTGCACAGCAAAAATATGCAATGTAATACTGGTAGGAAAGGTTCAGTCTCTACTGTCATGCCATCAATAACCTCCTCTGATACCACTGGCCAACAAGATAAAATAGAAGGTATTACTTTTGGAGCAGCCCTTGCAGAAGTCTAGGAGTTTATTCTTTCAAAATCATTACCAGTTCACTGGCTTATTACGTATAGGACAGATCTCTTACATGGAAATTCTGAAATGCTGCAACATAAAGATGGTTGTGTTGGGATCACAATTCCTGAAACAAATTTTATGCTGTCAGTAAGGCAGAAATGGCATTTTACTCTCATGACTAATAGTTTGTATAATATTGTCTGAATGGAGAAAACAAGTGCATTCTCAGTTTGAATTAAATTTCAAAATTATTTTGTCCAATTTTACTGATTTTTGCAAGGGTTATAGTTTCACTTCTCAAAGTATCTGTAGTATCTCAAAGAATATCAAAGTATCACACACCTAAATTCTGTTTCAGATAAATCAGTCAGAACTTCCTCTAGGATAAAGCAAATGCAGGATGTTATAAAAGTAGCCATTTTCAAAAAATACTTGTTGAAAAACAAACTGAAGCAACTTCTTTCTCAAGCTTTTTATCTTGATTAATAACAATTTTCAACAAAAAACAGAAACAAAAACAAACAAAAAAAAAAGACTCACAATACTGGTATCTTGTTCTTTATGAACCTTACCTTTACATTTTGTGTTAGAATACACCTTAGAAATAAAACAAACAAAAACAAATGATACTGTCTTCTAAGTGCTGATGTTTTCAGAGTTTAAGACTTATATCTGAAATTAAAGCATTTAACAAAGCTCCACAAATTGAAATTTTTGTTTGTAGAGAAGTCTGGGATATTGCTAGCTTATAAAACCACAATGAGAATCACTAGAAAGTAGATCAACCCTGTACTTTTATATTTTTGATACATCTGCAAGTTCAAGACAAATCCAACTTAGAGGTATACAAAACTTGTTGGCAGATCATTTCCCACATCTGCCTCACAGGTCTGTATCTTGTTATCCATTCATCTCCTTTAACCCTGCTAGTTCATTGTCTTCCTTTATTTGTTCTACAGAAATTATGTTTGGGAAGAGCAGAACACCCTGTGGATCACATTTAAGAAGTACTGCGATTTCACTCATGACCATTAAACAATTAACCTTCCAATTCTCTCTTCTTCCCAGTTCTACCACACTGTCAAAAGTCTGTTTTCTATGTTTCCCTTCACTGTTTTCCACATTCAGAATAGCTGTGTTTGCCAATATGCAACAGTGTTCTTGCTGATGTGTCAGATGTGCTTCGGTCAAACTTTTTGGTTAGACTTCAAAAGGATGGGGAAAGGTTATTTTTCAAACTGCTAAAAATATCGAATTTTCACAACATCATCTCCACTTACCATCCCCACACATATATGCATCAGCCCCTCAAAGCATTGGACTGAAAACTCCCAATATGCAAGCCACAAGAACCCATCATATCCCCAAAGTATATCCTTTACATAGGTGAACTGAAATATTTAATTAGGCATTTGTAAGTGAAGAAACAACTGGGAGACACACAAAACTGCCAGTTCTTTGTTTACTATGCTCTCTATCAATTTCATCTCAAGAGTCAAATCAACATTTGCTTAAGAATTATCTGACAAAGGGGAAAAATAATGAGGGCGAGCCTCAAATCTGTCAAGAATTATTTCCTGTCTTTCACAAAAAAGGATTTTGTCTCAAATATCACAGTCATTTTTGTTTAAAAATGGAAAGTTTAGGGTGGGTAATGTGAATGAAAATCATACTATTTTTCTGAATACAGGGAAAGAGGGTGAGAAGATGTTTAAAAGCTCTGGGAGAGAAGAGAGAGAAACACAGAAGCTTTGGACCTTCAGTAGCACACACACTTTTCAGTCAGGAAATACGGCCATAACTGCAGCTACACCTCCTGTGACAGCATACACTGGCTTATCTAAGCATCAGAGAAGATACTGAATTCTGTCTCCTGTTGTAAACGCTTAAGTGATAAACAATCAAATTATATAATCACATTTAAGTGCAGAGCAACACAAATAATGTCAATACAGTTCATGGAGAATTCTGTATGGTTTCTTCTGTTGGATTACCACAGCAAAGTATAACAGAGTAACTGAATCATAGAGATTGGAATGGACCACTGGAAATAATCTAGTTCAAACCCCCGCTCAAGTAGGTTCCTTAGAGTAGGTTACATAGGAAAGCATTCAAGTGGGTTTTGAATATCTCCAGAAGAGACTCCACAATCTTTCTGGGAAGCCTCTTCCAGCACTCTCTCACCCTCACAGTAAAGAAGTTCTTTCTCATCTTCAGATGGAACTTCCTTTGTTCCAGTTAATGACTGTTGACTATTGTCCTGCCACTGGGCACCACTGAAAAGAGACTGTCCCCATCCACTTGGCACTTGCCCTTTGGATATTTATAAGCACTGATAAGACCCCACACAATCGTCTCCAAGCTGGACAATGTACTCCACATCTGGCCTCCCCATGGCAGAGAACGAGAAAAGACTGCCTCCCTCCACCTGCTAGCCATTTTCTTTTTAATGCACCCCAGGATATCATTGGCCTTCCTGGCCACAAGGGCACGCTGGCTCATGGCCAACATGCTGTCCACTAGAACACTCAGATCCTTCTCCACAAAGCTCCTTTCCAGCAGGTCAGCCCCTAACCTGTACTGATGTGTGTGGTTATTCCTCAGCAGGTGTAGGACTCTATCAGGTCTTGTTGAATGGTAGCAGAGCCTTCTGGCTTGTGAGCCACTCCTCACAGCTCTGTACCATCAGCAAACTTGCTGAGGGTGCATTCTCCCCCTTTATCCCATCATTAAGAGATCAGACCCAGTACCAATCCCCGGGAACACAAACAGTTACAGACCTCCAACCAGACTCTGTGTCACTGACCACAACCCCCTGAGCTCTGGCTAATCGGGCAGTTCCCAATTCACCTCACTGTCCACTCATCTGTCCCACATTTCTTAAGCTTACTTAGGAGGATGTAATGGAAGAGGGTCAAAAGCTTTGCTGAAGGCCAGATACACAACATCCTTTACTTTCCTCTCATTTATCCAGCTGGTCGTGACAAAAAAAAAAAAAAGGACTTCTATCACTTCAAAGCACAATAAATACTAAAAATGCAAGGGGTTGTTCTTCGTAGGTCAGAAAGAAGGCTCTGTGTGTGGTATAATGCCTAATTCAAACCATACTGGAAAAGCTAATGGCTTTTGTGTCTGTATTTGGATAACGTTGATGCTACAGAATACAAGCTGGAATTCCTTTTTTTTTTTTTTTTTTTTTTCAGTCTTATTCTTATGACACATTTTTTTCTTTCAAATAATGAGCCTTTGTTTAAGGGATGGGGTAAGATTGTAATCCTCTGTGTGATGAGTAAAATCCACTCCCAAACTCACTGTTTTCTACCTCTTTTGCTCTCTCTTTTAGGAAATCAAACACAATTAAAGACTCATTTTAATTCTCTTTGGAGTTAAAGATAAATGATTATAATGAAAGATCAATGTGTTTTAAAAAATAATGATAGAGAATAATGACACTGCAGAGCTAATAGGTAATAGTATAACTGATCTCTGCCCTGAAGGCATATTTCATAGAATCATTTGCATTGGAAGGGACCTTTAGAGGTCATCTAGTTCAACTTCCCTGCAATGAACAGCATCTGAAGCTAGACCATGTTGCTCATAGCCTGGTTCACCATGACAGTCTCCAGGGATGGGGCATCCACCACCTCTCTGGGCAGCCCATTTCAGTGCTACACTAGTCTTATCATAGAAAACTGCTTCCTCATGTGCAATCTAAATCTCTCCTCTTTTTAGTTTGAAATGATTTTACCCTGTCCTGTCACAACAGTTTCTGCTAAGGAGTCTATTTCCCTCTTTCTTATAAGCTCCCTTTAGGTATTGAAAGGCCTCAATCAGGTCTTCCAGGAGCCTTCTCTTCTCCAGGCTGAACAGCCCCAGCTATTCTCTAAGCCTGTTCTCAAAGGGGAGGTGTTTCAACCCTTGGATCATTTTTGTGTCCCTCCTCTGGAGGCATGGAGGCACCAGGAGTTCCATGTCCTTCCTTTACTGAGGAATTCACAAATGAGTGAAGTACTCCAAGTGCAATCTCACCAGTGTAGAGCAGAGGGGCAGGATCGTCACCCTTGCCCTGCTGACTACACTTCTTTTGATGCAGCCCACTATAACAGTTGGCTTTCTGGGCTCTGAGGGCACACTGTTAGCTCATGTCCAGCTTGCCATCCACCGGGTCCTAGTCCTTTTTGACCAAGCTTTATTCTACCCTTTCACTTGCAGTTTGTACTGATAAGGGAGGTTGCTGTAATGCAGGTGCAATAATTTGCACTTGTGTTTGTTGAACCTCATGAGGTTATCTGGGCCCACTGCTTCAACCTGTCTGGATTTCTCTGGATGTCATCCCATCCTGTAGCTGTGTCGGTCATGCCACAACCAGACCACACAGCTTGGTATCACTCAAAAATTTGCTGAAGGTGCATTCAATCCCACTGCAGACATCACTGATGAAGATTACTGGTCTCAGTATAGACCCCTGAGGGACAATACTCATCACTGATCTCCATTCAGACATTGAGCCATTGACCACCACTCTCTGTGTAAGATCTCTCAACCAGTTCCTCTTCCTTCAAACAGTCCTCTCATCAAATTCATATCCTTCCAATTTAGAGAGAAGGATGTTATGGGGGACCGTGCCAAAGGCTTTAGTGAAGTTCATGCAGATTAAGTCTGTCTCTCTTCATTTGTCCACTAATGCAGTTACGTCTTTATAGAAGGCCACTATGTTGGTCAGGCAGGATTTACTCTTGGTGAAGTCCTGCTGGTTCACTGCCTCGTATCACCTCTCTGTCTTCCATGTGCATTAGCCTAGTTTCCAGAAGGGTCTATTCCATGATATTCCCTGGCATAGAGGTGAAGCTGACAGGTCAGTATATCTCTATGTCGCCCATTCTCCCCTTATCAAAAGTGAGTGTGATATTGCCTGTTTTCCCGTCACCTCACTTCTCCAGGGATCTCACCTGACCAGCATGACATTTCAAATATCATTGAGCGTGGCTTGGCAACTACAACAGCCAATTCCCTCAGGACTCTGAGATGCATCTCACTGGGACACATAGGCTAAACTAACTTTTTTACATTTGTTAAGGTTTTACTGGATCTCTATGTAAGTTATCAACTGCTATCCCTATTAAAAATAATGACAACAAAATGTACACATAAAACCTTATGAGATTTCTTAATGCTTACTTCTTTCACTAACTTACTGAAGCATCATTTTTTTCTTTTAATAGCACTTTAATATATTGTTAGGAGTTAGTTAAAAAAAAAACAACAACACATACAGACTATACAACACAGAACAAAATCTGCGACAGGCCTTGTGGGACTAGATCCAAAGCATTCTAAACATTATGTTTATTTTCTGTAGTTCTGCACAGTTTTCTATCCTTCCAAATATAAAGGGATTTGAAGGTCTAAAGGACATGGCAAAAGAGAGAGAGAGAAAAAAAAAAAAGCAACCATCTTACTAGACAACTCAATTCCTCGTACAAATGCAACAATTACAAACTTAGAAAAAACTATATGACAAAAAATACCAGGTGCTTATTGACAAGGTACTGTATCTGGCTGCACATGGATAAAAAGCAGCAGAATCTTTTGTTTATAAATGTATTTACATACAGAGCAAGTAATTTCAGTGACTTTTCTCAGTACAAAAGGATAATGCCTTATAAATGTACACAATAGCTTGTTTAACTACTGGTCTTCTCCTGGCTGTAAATTAGGGAAAGTGATCTTCCATTCTCAAAGATTTCCAGTCAGCTTATGGTGTGGAAATCAGAACATATCTACATAGACCATTTTTCATAGGTCTTCTGATAGGAAGACTGGGGAGACAATAAGGAAAATTCTCCATTTTTATTCTTCTGAGTAGAGTGGGGAAAAATACACTGGTTGTTATGAAGTGATCAAGTAAATTTCTCTTCACCACTGGAAAACAAGAAAAGGTACATGAATGCCAAATATTTCCATTACATACAGGAGATAACAGAAAGAAGATTGTTGTCCTTACTGTCCTAGAAAAAAACACACTTTAATGTCTTCATCAGTGATGTTGACAGTGGGGTCAAGTGCACTCTCAGCAAGTTTGCTCATGACACCAAGCTGTGGGATGCTGTCAGCACACCAGAGGGACAGGATGCCATCCAGAGGGACCTAAACAGTCTTGAGCAGTGGGACCACATGAACCTCTTGAGACTCAACAAATCCAAGTGGAAGGCCTTGCACCTGGTTCAACGCAACCCCCATTACCAATACAAGCTGGATGATGTTTGAGTGCAGCCCTACTGAAAAAGATAAGGCCCTGAACAACTTGATCTAGCTGTGGTGTACCTGCTCTTTGCAGGGGAGTTGGACTAGATGGCCTTCAGAGGTCCCTTCCAACTCTAAGGATTCTCTGATTCTATGATAGTGATTAAGTGCAAACGGTAGAAACTACACAGTTGGATGCTAGTACCTAACTCCAAAGCATCAGATAAATCAATAAAATGCAAACCAAATCCAAGAATGTAAGAAATTCTCCTCTGAAATCTAAAAGCGCTTCTTGGTTTGTTCTAAATGTCTCTGTATTTAACTGCTTTGGTAATAGTTTTTGACAGATACAGCCAGGAAATTTCTACTGAAAAAAATGTAGCAGTTTTAGAATTAGCAAATTTCATAAACATACCAGCTATCAAGGCCGGCTTACTATCATTGTGGCAGTTCTTTCGGTTAACACTCTACCTGTAGGGTTTCAAAGTAGTATAAACAAGCAAGGCTCAGACTCTGAAATGCAATCTTGCCTGTTAGAATTTGGAACTAAAGATATAAGTATTAGTAGGTTGACTGCTCTAAAAGTAAAGGTTCATATTTATTTTCATGCAAACTACAATAGATACAAGGAGCACAATAACACTGTTTTGATAGAACAAATTCTGAGCTACAAAAGACACTTTCAGCATAGTCATCATCATTACATTTTCATCATCAATGAACAAGAGCCGTACTTGTAAAAATCTGCATCAGTGGATGTCACCACTGTCACTGCCTCCACTGCTGAAACACATCATCCACAGCCACTCTGTGTTCACATCTGCTGTTTGGTCTCCACCAATGTTCAGCAAGCCTCAATGAATATCAATGGGTGCCATTTCTTCCACGTGGAGAAATTCGGTGACACACTTCTGCTCCATATGCTCCTATGTATCAGACACCATTCTGCCAGACTGCCCCTCTGCTGCCATCTATCACATGGCAAGAAAATTAACAGCGTACTGGCAGGAAGATTCAGTCTCTACTGCCATACCATCAACACCCACCTCTGATATGGTCCACCAACAAAATAAAATAGGAGGCAGTACTTTTGAAGCAGCCCTCATACATTCTGACACTTCATACACTGGGTTGCAATCATGAAGTCAATTCTACAACATCTGCTGTCAAAGGCACAGCCCCTCTTAACTTTGGATTAGTTATTGCTACAAGCAGTTGAGAATTCAAGACAGAGTGTCACATCCAATTATGAAGGTGAGGTAGTCTCAGCTGAGCTATCTGAGTCTATAGTCATGTTTGTAGCAGTATCTGATCTATTTAAAATTATGAGGATCATTAAAGTTGTGATTAATGAAAACAATACAAAGAGGTGGAATCATGATTGACACTTCCAGTTCTGCATCAGTAAATTTGACAGTTTCAGATAACAAGTATATATATATTTTTTAAGTAAAGTATGTATTAGAGAGTTTGATAGTGCCTTTGGCCCATCATCAAGACCTTCAGATTGCCACGGGTTCATTTCACTTCCATCTGACAGAAGAAAATTGTTTTGGACAGAACAGTTAAAAGAAACAGACGGTATCATACTTCCTCATCTATGAATGTATGGTTATTGTAACTTTGAAAATTCCCTTCCAGAATTATTACTTTGTGCAAATCAAGGAAGTATGCAAACGTTTTTCAGGCTACTTGGAATATAGCCAGACTACATCTGTGCATTTAGTATGTATTAATTTGTTGTAAACACAGTTCATTCTTCAGCTCTTTGAATGGTATGTTCTTGTGAGGGAAGCAAATAAGATTTGTCCAGCAAGTATGAATAACCATCACAATTAACACCATACTTGAATTCCAATTCCTGTATGCTTTGGGAGCTCAGAAAATTCTTAAGATACTTCAAAAATTTTAACAGTCTTGTTAGATTTTCAGAGATACATAATTGAGTCACATTTCTAACAAATTTATTCTGTAGAAAGTAATACACACTTTTCCAGAATTCCTTTCTTCTGAATTACTTTTTTGTGCAGAGACTTCGGACATGTTTAGTGAGTAGTTCTTTCAGAATTGACTAGTAGTATAAACTGAAAATTGCTCATTCTAGGTGGATGAATGTTCTAAGACGTATGTATCATGGAGGAAAACTCTTCAAAATCTTACTAACTATCATGATCCACAGAATATTACACCTGATCAGTAAAAAAAATCAGTTAGAAATACTGTGCATCACCAGTGAATAAGATTACCAGTTATCTATGATTAAAACACTTCAATTAAATATTAAACAAAAGATAAACATCATTTTTGAATACTGTATCACAACGATACCATTAATGGTCTTTGAGATATTAGATTAAGCTGTCTGTTTTCTCTCTCCTACAAGTGATTGTTTTGTATGATTTAATACTTTCTAATTTAATTACTTCTAATTATTACAGGAAATTCTTGAACTGCTAATAACTCAGATGAGAGATTGACTAACAGCTTGTTTATCCGAGGGATTTATCTCAACATAAGAAGCCTTTGTTCATTTGTTAACACATCAAAACCAATGAATAGTCAGCCTTTACTTCAAAACATTTTCTTACTTTTATCAGGAATTGAAGTGCCTTCCTCTGAAACACACAATTCTTTTTCTTTTTCTTTTTTTACTATCACGATATTTTTTAATGAGACCTAGCAAATGAAGTAACTAAATCCATAAAATGGAAGGGATGCTTCTATACTTTACTCCAACAGCTAGTCAACTGGTTGCATATCACAATCCCAGTGCTGTGGGATGACCCAGAAAAATCCATGAAGCAAGAAATAATCTGATGGCATAATACAGCACACCAGCACAAGTAAGAATACAAATATCATGCTATCACAGAACATATTGCGTGGGAAGGGACCCTTTGGGACCCATCACCCAGCTCTACACAATGTAGGGCCACAATCCCTACATTTGAGAGCAGTGTTCAAATTCTCCTTGAACTCCAGCAGCTCAGGGCCATGACCACTGCCCTAGGAGCCTGTTCCATGCCCACCATCCTCTGGGGCAGAATCATTCTGTAACTCCCCTGACCCTCCCCTGACACAGCTCCACGCCGTTCCCTCAGGCCCTGTCGCTGTCACACAGAGCAGAGCTCAGAGCTGCCCTCCGCTCCCTGCAAGGAGCTGCAGCTGCCATGAGGCCTCTCCTCATCTCCTCTGGTCTGCACTGAGCACACCCAGGAGCCTCAGCCACTCCTATGTACTGACGGTGATAATGCTAATCTGACTACATATTTAACTGACTATCTTGTTATGTAGGAAATCATTTTCAGTAAGATAGTATTCATACTTCTAGGAGATTACAGAGTAGGTAGTTATTAACTAGATATTTGAACCAAAACTGTGCCAAAACTAGGACAAGAACCTTTTTAAAAGGCTGGGAAAAAAAAGTCTGGAGACTTTCACAATAGACTGCATAATCCTAAAGATATTTCCAAATAGAAAGGACTCACCAGGAATGACCATAACTTATGACTGCTCCAGAACTATCCAAAGCCTGATGGACACTGGGGATGTGTTCATTTATTTACAATATTATGTGATTCTTTTTCAGTGAGTGACAGAGGTGCAGAATGTTGGATGCCAAGTCACCACAGGGTATGCATCAGAGTTTGTTAAACACGCTCTGTACACTCATTAATTTTACATTGCTGTGGTTTCACTGCTGGGGAAATGCAAATGGGGAAACAAGGGAAACACTGCATACTTTAGTTATACAGCATTCATATTCACTCCCTTTATAGTCTTCTTTGCATTTTTTTTTGCTGCATAGACAAGTTCTATGTCACATCTTACCTGCCTAAGGCACTCCTCTAAAGCACGTTTTTTTACATATGATGTAAAGATCTGTGAATTTTAAAAGAATCAAAAATGTGCATTCACTGCAAGCAAATAAATTTAACAAAATTGAAATCTCTTAATTTTGTGGGGAAAAAAAAAAATATATAAATCGTTATTCCATGGTGTTTTGAGGAAACATCACATGGCTCTTTAGTTCTAAAGCTGGTGTATGTTCAGTTCAAAAGGTCTGTTACAGGGCTTGAGAGACAAATTAAGACTGCTATTGGATAAACCTCCGACGTGATTTAGAAAGAAGGAACCTGCTTCCCACAGGCAACTGCTTTTACTGTAATGTGGGAAAAAGTTGCAGCTGAGGAGTTCTGTTGCAAATTGATGTTCCCAGAGTCTAAAAGCAATCAGGGCTGGTGAAGCATGAGGTTAATGTGTTTGCATTGCAACATCAAGAGGAAAAGATGAGATAAACCTTCTGCTCTGATGGAGCATATTTCTAGCAATACTAGTTTGTTATAGCCATCATCTGCCTCTGCATTTTTTCTGCCCGTTTTCTCAGTATCCATTCAGTATACCAAGAAAAACCCTGGATATGGAGACTCCTTCCTTTCCACAGTCCCTTGGCCACCCAAGGTTGCCCTTGAAGACTCCAGTGACAATGTGATTTCCACCTGACTGATTTTACTTGAGACCAAAGTTCTCATGGATGTTGCTTCACACCATTTAAGTAGAGTATGTAGCTATTGTATTTTCCATATAGAGTGGCTCAAGCATTCTCTTTCACTTGATGTCATCCAGTAACAATGGAAGTGCATTGTGTTAAAGAACAAGACCATATCGGTATAGGAACAGGAAAACAAATAGTGAAAAAGAAGAAGCCCATGCAGTTTGATTCCAGACTGGTATGACATTTATTCCATGGCTCCTCAAGTATCAGCATATACACTGAGAGGCTGCCACTCACCTTGGCAAGTTACAGTTAGCTGAGTAAAGATTCGACAGGATCTGAACAAAAACAAGGCATAAGTCACATATAATAACACTTCCTGTACTACATAAAATGTATTTTTCCGCTCTGTGCGCCTGGTATGTTAAAATCAGTCTGGCTTGCAGCAGTGAGGTCATGCCTATTTATTATGCAGTTTTCTTACTAAAAAGAAACTTTTCTTACTAAGAAGAAAGTTTACTTCTAACACTTCCCAGCGGCTTCCACTGAGAAGCAGATATTTTCCATTTTCTTATTCACCAGTTTGCAGGCATTAAGCAGCTAACTTATTTCCCAGTATCCCACAGTCTTCAGCACAGTTTTTTAACAACCACCTGCTTTTATTCTTACAAGTTTTGAGCTTATTATTCACAGTATGTCTATCATTCCCAGATGTAAACAGAAATAGATTAGACACATATGATATTAAAAACCATGCTTTTCCTTTCATGGCAAAAAAA
>PPHD01007622.1:0-22842 GCA_002909625.1 Bambusicola thoracicus
CTTATAGATCTCTACAAATCCAACTAATTAAGTTTAAAGTACATGGTTTTTCAAGAATTCTAATATAAAAATAATTTATTTTAGCTTTTGTTTATGTTATCTCTGCAAAGGAATGCTTGTTTCTCAGGTAGTAAGCTGATAGGTGGTTCTTCACATGTGAATCTTGAGGCCACTTAGAACATCTTTAATCTTTTTGGCCAGGCAAGGCCAACACAGGTCATATAAAGAGGATACTTTGAGTGGGACTTTCCTTTTTCTTTCTTTTTTCTTTCCTTTTTTTTTTTTTTTCCCTTTATTTTTTTCCCTTTTTTCTTTTTTTTTCTTTTTTTTTCTTTTTTTTTCTGGCTAATGGTCTGGTACTTACTGTCTATGGATTTCAAAGTGGGCCAGAGGTGATCGTGTATTCAGCACACTAGCGTCATAAAAGGAAACTAGAATTTGATGGCAGTCTCATCAAATATGCTAAGGAAATTGCAGCACTCTGACTTCAGTGTTTAGGGCTGAAATTTCTGGAACAGTTCTTAAAATTCAGTTTTCACTTTCTAGGACACGCAGAAACAAATGACAAGGATGGAAGAGATGGTCTGGCTGATTCTGTCTTGAGCAAAGAATTGGATCTTTCTACTTCTGATCTGGTAAGTGTGATCAATGGACTAAATTGTGCTTTATGGCGTGAGACAGCAAAAAGTGCTGTTCAGTATTGGGAAATATTAATGCAGATTCCTTTGCAGTGCTGTGTGCAGATGTCAGTTTTGTGATGTTTAGGGAATATGGACATGACTGTTAAGTGCTATCTGTCACTTTCCTTGAATTCTAACGTGATGAGTCTTGGTGAAGCTACACATGGAAATGCAGGTTTTACTGAATACCAGGAGTCGAATACTTGAATGAATGTTCAAGAAAAATTGCCAAACTGTTTCAAACTAATAGACTGAGAGTTCTGGCTTCTTCAGCAACACCTGCCTGCCATTCAGCCCTGGATAAATACAGCAATTTTAAAATTACTTCATAATACCCGTCTAAATATTCATAATTGCTTACAGCACTCAGAAACGTATAACCTAGTAATAAAAATAGTTAAATTATGTTTGCCATTAAAAGGCAAAAGCAAAAACCTTTGGGAGCAGTTGTTGGGTTTTTTTATTAAATATTGCCATACGGCTCTACACGTGTGCAGCATTATGCAATTAGCTGTGAAGCAACATGTGATGCTGTCTATTAAATCAACAAATTAGAGTTAATTTGATACAACTGACACTAAAATGTTGATAATCATTATTTTGTTTCATTGTATTTTGAGGTGAGTCTGGAAAATTACAGCCTGGAACCAAAATTGGAAGAAATAAAGAAGACTCAGAAACGTTGTCTGACAGACTGGAATTTTGCTGAGCATTTTCATCCTGATGTCCTTCTCCAGGTATTTGTGAACAGACAGTTTTATAGATTCAGTCATGTCTCAGAATTAGTAGGGGAATACAGGGTGTTTCCTTCCTAGATAATTGGCTATGTTTTCTCACTGATTATTTTCACCAAAAGCCATTGTTGTTCAGCTGCTTTAAGTCTTGCATGAAAAACTGATGTTTATAATTGTCTTTTGTTTCATGGTTTGGCCTCACTGCAGCTGTTCTTTTTGGTTTCTTTTGGATTCTTTTAACTGTGTGATGGAAAAAGAATTATCTTACCCTTAAAGGTAACCCTCCCTGATCAATACAAGATTAATTAGTCCACTGTATGTGAAAGCATACTTTACTAATACCTGTGCAGCATATGTTTTATGGGCAAGCAGAAAATTTTGTCATAATAATTACCCCTTCAGGGCTACTAGCTTCATTTACAGAAATCTTCTGAGCTAAAGACCAAGACTGATCTTGCAGAAGGAACAAAAAATGTGAAAGATGAGTTCAGGCATAGATGGCATGAGGTGCTAGACATTCTCTCTGGGGAAGTGGATTATAAATTTAGGGCTGTTTTGAGCTTCAAGACAGCTCTTTTTGATCCTCACATATGCTGTATAAGGATGGAGAAACGGTAGCTTTTTCAGCAGTACTTTAGCATCCCCTCATTAGGGTCTGGGTCATAGATTTTAGTACATGGGGAATTCCTGTTTATGCAAGGTAAACAGCTAATACAAACTAAACTGTCAGTAATTAGTGTATCTAGTCAAAAGATGCTGATGGAAAACAATCATAGCAGAAAACAACAACATTTTGGTGATACTATTTCTTTATTTCACATATAAGCACTGTATGGGAACTGTTGAGTCATGGCCTGAACCACTGATTGAGCAGCTGGGGAAAGGACCTGATCAGCTGTGGGAGCACAGGTGAAAGCAACTCACCTGTGTGACCGGAAGGGGTGGAGCCTGGCTGCAACCTCTCTTAGACCCCATTTCAGGGCTGACTGCCACTGGGGAAGGATCTCTGGTTGGAGAACCTTCCCTTGTGGGGTTTTTCTGCATGAGCTTAGATCTTTGGAGACAGGTGAGCATTCTTTCCTGTTTGTCCCTTTTGCTATTTCACTCTTGTATCACCTTTATGTATTTATCTATAATTTATCTATTCTTAAACTGAATTTTTTCATTCATGGTCAGACACAGAGGTGGAAGGTGGTGAGTATCTATTCTCCATATGGATAGTGGCAGAGTTTCAGTTTCTACATGCTGGAACACTGTGGATTGCTACAATCCAAGTGTTTTGTGTACATCCAGCAGGAAGAACGAAGTTCTGAAGTACCCATTGCTAAAAGCTGTGCTGTCTACCATCTGCGCATACTGTATGCAAGGAGGATGTACCTTTCTTTCCTTTTCAGGTTCTTTGTACTGCAGCCCAGGAATATAGATGTATTGATTCCTATTATCATAGGCAAGATAAGTCTTTGCTAGTGGTTCTTCACAATCCTATGAATCAGAATCGTTTGTGCCAAGAGACTTGGGATGTTGCATTGCACTCTAATGTTGGATTCAGGTAACTAATTTTATCACTCCTATCTCACTCATAGTCATTTTCAATTAAAGCCTATATGGTCATGGCAAATCTTTTGAAATTTTGCCCTGCGTGGCCAAAGTTTTGAAATTAAGAGGTACCATGATGTAACTACATTTATAAGAAAGCAAGGCACACAGGTAGAGAGCAGTACTGTATCAAAAAAGTTCCGATGAGATAAAGCTTTTCATAGTGAGGAGAGCCACGCAGTAACTGTGCATGAGTCCTTATCATGTGGTGTAAGAATATGATAATAGAATCATAGAATGGCCTGGGTTGAAAAGGACCACGATGATCATTGAGTTTGCAGGGTCGCCAATCGCTAGACCAGGCTGCCCAGAGCCACATCCAGCCTAGCCTTGAATCCCTCCAGGGATGGGGATAATACACACACAAAGTAAAATAGGGATATACACGTCAAGAAAATAATGTTGTTCTGGAGGAGGTCAAATAGGAAACTGTCTAAAAAATTTAATTTCCATGTTTTTCAACTATGGTTATATAAATGGTACAGTTGTCACAGAGCTCTTATGAGGAGAAGCTAGAAGCCCATTATTAGTATTAGAATCATTATTATTTTTTTTTTTTCTCAGAATAACACATTCCTCTTAACTGTTGCTATCTGCTTGTCGGTAAAAAGTATAAAGGTGCTTGGTGGTGCTACCTTTGGAGCTTTTGCTAGTAGACCTATTTATTTTGGAATACATTTTTGCACTGAAACAGCAGTATAGATGGTGGTGTGGATCCAACTGCTATTCCAGTTTGTTGATCAAATGTAGAATGTGTGTCCATATACTGACATAAGATGCTATAATGTTATGGAGAGACATCTGAGCTGGCTTTAACCACAATGCAGTGGTGCTCTGTAGATTATTTAAATTTGATCATATAAAGTTAAAAGTAACTTATCAGCAGACAAACTTTTTTTTTCCCTAAGTCTATCAGCAAGCATCACTACCTGAGGAACCTATCCTATTTAACAGAATATTGGACTCCTTCAGTGTAAATTTTTGTTGATACCTACAGATTTAAACAGGTTTTAATGCTAAGTTGGCAAAGTGTGCCTTTCCTAAGACATACTTTGTGCTGTTTTTGCTCTTAGTCAGGGAAATCTTTGTGAATCCATCTCAGTTTGCTCATCCTGATGACCCTACTGTTGTGTTACCTTTAGGAGCAGTTATGTGGAACCAAACTTTCTCAGGAAGCAATTACCCTTGAAACAACTCTTAGTCTCTGGGATCCTAGAACAGTTTGGCAGCTCACCTTGAAGCAGCAATGAAATAGTCAATTCAAGGTCAGCTGCAAAATGGGAAGAGTTCCTGAAACATGCAAAACAAAAGATAATGATTTTGCATCCAAAGAAGGAATGCATGCTCTCTGGCAGATGAATTTTAACTTTGCTGAGGCTGTGCTAGCTGTGTGGTTGCTCCTTATTATTCTTCCAGATACACTGCAAATAAGACTTGAACATTAGATGCAACTTCTTTGTGGGGCATGCCAGCTTTGTTCACTGACATTTCTAGGGGTTCTATTTCAAAGAAGAAAGGCATTCCTAAAGAAACTGGCATGAAAGCTAACCAGAAAGTTTGATTTTACTCTTTTGGAAAAATATGCTAGTGCTCTGTCTGCTACTTAGTATCTGTGAAGAGCTGTAGGCTCTCATTTGGTTCTATTACGTGGCATCTGTACCTGCCCTTTCTCTGCGAAATAATTACCACGTTTTCTGACTTATTCTACTGTTTTTGCTAAAGATCATTTCAGATTTCCAGACAAAGTATCACAAATATCTGTTAGTGTATGTTTCCATGCAACCTAACTCTGCTTTGGAAGACCATCTTCAAATACCTGGAGTGTTTCAAGCTGTAGCTTATTTTGGCTTCCAGATCTTGCTGAGTTGCCCATACAGTCAAACCCTACTTACTAACATATTATATTTACTTTTCTACAAAATAGTGGCCTCTGATGTAACTATGGATTAATTTTCCTTTTATTAAAATGACTGTCATTCTGATTTGGGGGTTACATTTGAGTTGCACTTTTACCACAGAAGAGATATTTGACTGCCTCTCTGTTATGGGTTTTCTGTGTATGTTTACATGTTACTTCTTTATTGTGATATCTTACAGACCAGATACCTACTTTGTAAGGTTGTTCCATAGTAGCTCTCTGTAATATACTTGTGTTACCTGCATACTTGAGAAATTACTGCCAGCCAGTTGACTGAAAGTAGTTTCTTTTATGGCAAATTCTCATACAGGAGGGAATTAAATTTTGTGTGTTGCAACAGCTTGATTTGGAGTTGGTTTTGCTCCTGGAGGTCTCAGTTACTTCTCCTTCTTCTCCATGGCTATGAAGTCCTATAGTTCATGTAAAGCGTCCAAACAATGCAAGAATCGTGTCCTTCAGAGGTCAGGCAGCATGAGACTGCCTGTGAAATCTAGTGGATTCTACTGACTAACTAGGTCCAAAGGCATGAGCACACGTACATGTAGTGATACATGTGTAAAAGCCCTTCATTTTTGTTTAGAAGTGACCACTCCATCAGAAAGCCAAGTGAATTTCAACATTGTCGTAACTATTCTTTTGCTGAAAGTGAATCTTAATGGCACTTGTTTACTGTTTCATAGTAAGCACATTGCACAAGTTACTGGAAAAAATAATTATTTCTGAGAAATGATTCTGAGTCAGACATTGGCAGTAGTGACATCAGAATACATATTAATAGAATATGTATTTTTGACTTTTGAATGACTGTTTCATTGCCCTAAAATACTTTCCATGCGAATAATCTCATTTTTATTTATAACATATATTCATCTTCAAGTTATTCCAGTACTGGCAGCTCTAGGTCTAGCCTAGCTTTGCATTTTATTTTCAGCACTTCTGTTTTTCTAACTTGTATTCTTTGCTTCAGATAAAAGCAGAGGTGCCTTTTCCCTGCTGAGTACATGACCAACAGTTTCTCTATGCAGATATCTCAAAGCAGGCTAGACATGCAACAGGAAGTAGGTCAGACTAGTATATTTTCAAGCTGTATATAAGGTTTGTAGATATCTAGCCTGGGTAGGCAGCTTACATATTAAGTCTCTTCAACATGCAGTGTAATGCTACAGTAAGAAATTTGAAGCCATCATGAGGTCAAAATTTGCTTGTGCTACCTATGTGTTCACAACCAAAATCTGTAGATACCACAATGGCTTTAGAATACAGTTGAATCATCTCAAATGAGGGGAAAAAAAAAAAAAAAAAAGACTTCTATATGTGTTTCTTTTACACATGAAGAATTTTATGTCAAAGAATTATGGTAACACTCCAAACAAGATTGAGGGATAAATGCATATGTGATTTTTTTAGCTTTTTATCTTACCTTGAAAGCAGTCATACACAGTGAACTATTTAGTAGTTTCAGATACAACTGGAAGACAAAATAATGCAAGTACAGATGCCCGGCAAACTCTGTGTCAGTTTATCATCTAGTGCTGAGTTTAACTGTTATTTATCAATATTTTTAATTTATTATTGAGTGGTAATTTCCAAATGCCTTTCCTTGTCGTATTGATAGAAAAGAGCTAGAAACTAAACAGAATAAAACCTCCTTACCTGCCAAGAAAACTAATGAAGTATATTCTAAAAGGCAATACAAATCTAGAGCAATGAAGAAAATAAATGTAATTGGCCTCAAGCTTTCTTAAACTGAATGTCTATATGTTTTCTGGATATCTGGATTTTCTTTGATGGCAGGTTTTCTTTGAAGACGAGTTTCTCTTTGCAATCAGGAGAACCCAAATCCCAAACACAAGATATATTAAACAAATATCATTAAGGCATAAATACCAGTGTCTGTATTTAAAAAAAAAAAAAAAAAAAAGAGAGAGAGGAGTTCTGTTAAACACAATTCTTCTCTCAAAGGTTACTGCATAGTATTTGGCTTCTCATTTTCTTGTATAAATGATTTTTTTTTAATTTGAAATCATCTTAGTGAAAATTGTATTATAGCGACTAGATAAATATTATGCTTTTCAGGAACTATCTTGAGCTGGTGGCCAGCTCAATTGAAGACTGGGTGAAAGAAGAAGAAGTCAAATATCAAGAGGAGAAGATGGCTAGGGAAATAAAGGCTCTTAAACTGGGAGAAGGCATGACAGAAGGACCATCTGAATTTTCCAACTATACTGTCAAAAAGCACAGCTTATCTATGAACGCTACAGGTAGGTATCTCTGTTTAATCTTAGAAAATTCATTTTTCATGGTAAGTGCTGAGACCCAAAGCTGTTCATAGTAAAATCCCATATATTTTTAATAGGGCAAGCATGTCTTGTCATTTGTATATACATAAACATCTTTTGAAATTAAGTATGTTTACTTAAATACTCTGCATCATCTTTCATTTTGCAAACTTGAGCCCCTTATTATAAATATATATTTTCAGGACCTGTTTTTACTTAATGGATTTAATTGAAAGATTATATTCAACTATGAATCTCTGTTACATGACTAAACATATGAAGAGATGAGCAGTAATTGAAGTTGGCAACTTTTTTTTTGAAAGAGCAGGATAAAAGCTGGAAGTCAGAAGCTGCAGACTAGGAACTAAAACTGGAATTTACTAGACTGCAAAGCAAGCTTTAATTACAACCAGCATTTTGGATATTGAAAATTGTAAGCAGTTTATGCAATAATTGTTGAGCAGGCAACAAAATCTTGAACTCAAATATTGACAAGAGAGAGCTTTTTTCCAAATTTTCTATTTGTGTATTTAAAAGGAATTTAAAAATATTTGTTATTTAGCCTTTGCTTTACTTGCTTCCTTTGAGAATCTACTTTGAAACTTTCTGGCACTAAAGATTACCATTTACAAAAATTGGATTGCTATTCCTTAACTAACTTAATACTTCTGATAATAGCTTGAGAACCAAAGGGAAAGTTGTGACTTTAGAATTGTATCTTGTACCCACGTAGCTCTCCTGGTTTTGGCTTAATTAGAGCTGATTTTCTTTGTAGTGTCTGATGTGGCGTTATGTTTTGGGTTTAGGAGGAAAATAACATTGACAATACCCCAGTGTTTCAGTTGTTGCTGAGCAGTGCTTGCACAAAGTGTTTTTCTGCTTCTCACACTGCCTTGCCAAGGAGGTTGGGAGTGGACATGAAGATAGGAGGGAGGACTGTTGACTCAAACTGACCAAAGAAACATATGGTCCCCAGTTATGCATGCCTATTAATACTATTTGTGAGATAAATTTCTTCTGAGTAGCCTAATATACCTCTAAAAATATTTAACGTTGACTTTATTCTGCTTTTATACTTGTATATTTTAGTATTTACCAATGACTATTTTATTTTATTTCATTTATGAACTTCTTTGCAGTTATTCAATTTTCACAAACTTATGATCGCAGTTATTACTTCTCCTTTTCTCAAAGACAGCACATCAAGATCTGAGAGCATAATGGACACCATTCTAGAATCTCAGGCCCTCAATGAAATAAGTCCTTTTATTAGAGAAGGTTCTCTTAAGGTATGGCAAAAATGTGTGTTTCTGAAAAGGACTTAATAACACTGATTTGCCAGAAAGGCATGCTTTCATTCTTAGATAAGCTTAGGCATACTTGCACTATTCATTATACCATGTAGATCTAACTTAATTGATGCTGTGCTACCTTGGGTTTTTTTTGACTCTTCACAGCCATGGTGTACCTATCTCATCTTTCTAACAGTGTGCAGTGCTCTGCGCTTGAAGTACTGATGCTGGAATGCAGCTACAAAATGGTGTTAACCTATTCCTGGTACTCAACTTGATCTGACATAGCTCAAGTTAGGCATTAGCCTAACTTGTAATTGTGAATGCTTACTGTTTCTTCCACAACGTTAGTGCTTTGGTGTGCTTAGAACATAAAATGCTAACCTGGAAAATGTTGTATTCTTGATACAGGTTAATAATTCTGGTCATAATACCTATTCCCTCTTTCTGTAAAAGAATAAAACCATCTTATATCACATTTCGGGAATAAATTCAGTCAGTGATTTGTTCTGATATGATGATAAACATTGTGGAAAAGTGAACTACAGAATGAATAATTCACTATGACTGAATGTGTAAGATAAAAATTGTCTGATACATCTCTTGTGGTCAAGAGTGTTTGATCCCGTGAATTAAATGTTAGTAATTTTATGTGAAATATAGTATACAACATTGCAAAACTGTAGATAAGTTTTATAAGTATTGTTAACTTAGAAGACCAAAGGAACCTATGTTATTTTGAGTTTGTTTCTTCATACCCTTTTCTCATATGAAATATCACGGATTAGAAAGTAACTTGAACTCCTGATATATAATTTAGGCTAGTAAAGAGAAACAGAATCAATTGCTAGAGGAGGAACGACTTCAGAAAGAGAAAGAAGCAAAAAAAGAAAATTTGAGTGGTAAAATGAGAAGACAAGAGGCAGTAACGTGTGAAGAAAGTGAAGGTTCCAGTAAGAAAACTTCCAGAGAGAAGCTTAAGGATGAGCCAGCAAAAGTCCCTGAACCTGAGGAGGATTCCAGCATCCCAGAAACACATTCTGAGAAAATTTATAAGGTAAAGAATCTTATTATTTTACCATGTTAGGTGAGTGTCAGATATTTATATATAGCCAAGATTAGCAAAGCTAATCAGTTATGAAACTGAAGTTCAGGACTAATTAATCGTAACTAGGTCCTGTTTAATTCCATCATTTTAGTATTGCATTGCTTTCTAAAAGTTTTGAAATGCAGTTTCTGGTGTTTAAGATGATCTTACACAAGACTAATTAACTTGGATGTTTTTAAATGTATATGACATAAACACAAAGATAAATTGAAATTGGTTTTGTGACCCTGGTTAGTATTTTCATAGGATGAATTTTGCCTGAAGAAGTGTCATTCATGGGAGAGGGTAGGAAGAGGGAACATAAAGACCTGTTCCAATTCATTTATTTGGGGACTGGTAGACCTGGCTGAAGTTTTGGCTATCCACATTGGAAATCGAGTAAAAGGAATCCACTGTTTCTTCCATTTCCTGTTTCAAAATTTGTGTCCTTGGAGTGCCATAATACAAGTTACTCTGCCTATTACACTAACAGAGATATTTCTTACTGGGAGAACACTTTACTAATTGTATCCAAACAATTTTTTAGGCAGTTTGCACTGGATTATATTTGCAGAGTAAGCCTTGCGTCCAAGACTGTCATTCCAGGGTTTTCTTCTCACTATACACCAGGAAACTACAGACCTGCAAAACAAGTATTAGACTAGATATTCCGAAAGCAATTTATTGTTGCAGTACTGGGAAATGACAGTTATGGATAATATCCTACTTCTCCTTGAAGTTTCCTGTACATAAATCCATGAAAACAGAAGATTCCGATTCATGAAAGTACTTCTCCTATTTTCATTACCTACGTCTCTTTGAAATTTAGGAATGTAAATAAGGAAGCTCAAAGTTCCTTTATGGCACAAAATTTCATTTTCTAGATGTAAACAATGGTTATGTACTGCCGATAAAGTGACCTTCCTGGGTCAGTATACTTTAGTCAAAGCTTGCTTGAGTACACACTACAAATTCATAGATATGTAAGTTTCTAGCCTGAACTTGCCTGAGTACACTCCATGTCTGAATTCCAAAATCTAGGGCTGGAAATCTGAATCCTTATCTGGTTTGGTTTTGATATACAAATCTCAAGGCATTGTAGTTTGTATTTAATCTCTTTGTATTTGGCCAGGATTTTTCTTTCCCCCTTTTATTTATTAAGCCACCAGACTACTTACTACTTTTCAGTTCCCATAGTGGCTATGTACAACTGAATAACCAGATTCTGCACTTGTGAAACAAGTTACTTCAGTTAGAAAATGAGGTATTACTCAGACATGAGAGTAATATGCCATGTATTTGTTAAAGTCGCAATTAGATGACTGGACAAGAAATACTGATCAGAACAATGTTAGTGTGATTATCTGTTCTTTGCCTCTTTTACAACTTCTGCCTTTCTCATTTACCTGTAGTCTAAAACTCATGTTTTTTCAGTTTCTTGGTTACAACACAGGGGAGAATGTCATTCAAGTATCTGGAATCAATCACTATCTTTTCCCATCTGATGGAGGGCAGATTCAAGTCGAGAAGATAGAGTTTGTAAAAGGTGATTCTTTTACTCTTTACACTTTGCTTTGACTCAGTTAATAACTAATGGCAAAGTTTCCTTTATCCATAAATGCTTTTTCACATTTCAGTAGTATAAATTCTGTTAAAGATATTGTGACAGTACCATGTAATCCCATATTAGACTTCATTGCCACTGAAGTTTAAGTTCTGCTATATCATAAAGTATCAAAAAGTAGAATTATTAAGTGGCAGCCAATACAATGTATTACATGAATGCATATCCCAGTCAATTGTCCAATGTGAGTAACAGGGTTGTTCCACAGTCTATTGGTTCTAATTGTCAGGAAGTTTTCTATATTTTTAGTAAGATAATCTAAACTCAGATAAACATAATTTGGTCATCTTTGCCTAATAGTAAGGAATTGGGTTCACTTCTGTATAATTTTATTTTTGTATGACTTATAGTTGCAAGTGCAGGCTTTTCTGGGTAGCAGAAGTCAGTACTGAAGCCTAGTGAAAGCAATAATAGTATTCCATTGCTTTGTAGGTCTAACTTTGGTAAAGGTGAAAGTGGTAAAGGACAACCACAACTTCTTCATTCATGTCACAGACCCCAAGAAAAACTTAACAGAAATTGAAGTACATGAAAATAACGAAGAACAGAAAATTGCACCAGGTTAGTGGGTTGACATCACTGATAAAAAGAATTAATAGTTTGACATATTTAGTAGGTGGATGTAAACCTTATCAACTAACATAAAATTAATTCCTAATTGCAAAGACTAAGTAAGATCAGTGTTGCTGTGAATAGATGCATACTTTCAAATGAAGAATGTGGGCAGGAATGTGTTATTAGGCATCATTCAAAGTTACAAAAATATCAGGATGTCCGTGAATGTGAGGTGTAAGTGAAATGTTTAGCTATTAGCATCACTCATCCAAATAAAAAAAAAAAAGTAGAGTGAATGTGTACTTTTCTGGTCAACACTATCTGTTTTACAATTTACTGACCAAATGAGAAGTCCAGAGAAGAGGTAGAAATATATTTTTTTCAGCAACCTGTCTTCCAACTAAAATCTGTGGGGGAGTCTTAGAAACTTGCAGATCTAGTATAGCCCCAGCTTGCTGGAGCTGAAATAGTCTTTGAACCCTCTGAGTTAGGAGATGACAAAGATAGTAAAGAGGGGTGCTCCATCCTCTGTCCTCACCCTTGCAAAGTTTGTTATTTGGAATGACAGCTTATGGGGTGAGACAACTCTTTGTATCTGAGGTCAGTGTAAGACACAGTCATTAAAAAACAAAAGGTTAAACAGTAATCCAGTTTGCTGACTTAAGCATCGTGCAGAAATCTTATCTAAGTGTAGAAATAAGCATAGTGCAGGACAACAGATGCAAACCACTCTTTTAAGCAAGGAAATCACTGAAAAGATTCACCATTCCTTAAGAGAAGAATTTTCATCTTTAGTATAAGACTCCTGATCTTAACGTGGCTTGGGAAAGACTAAGAGTATGCAAACTGAATTCTCTTTACAATATCCCCAATAAATTTCTGCTCTTAAAACGAGAAGTCTTTCAGCTTTGAACTGAGTTGTATTTTGTGGGACTTCTGTAGAATTAGTGCTTCCTCAGTATCCTTAGTGTGGAAGCATCCTTTCTGCAGTACAGCTGTATCTATTGCTTGTTGGTATGTTTCTGAATGACACTTACTCATTGGTAGTCATTTGGTATTCTCATACCAATACTAAATGACACTTGAATACCAGTCCTTTCTGTAACCTGATGAGGGTGGTTCCAAGAAGGAAGGTGGTCTGTAATGATTTGTTTATGTGTTTAGGGCAAATAAATACTGTAGGATTGCTCATGCAGAACAGGAGTTACACTTGGGAAAGTGTAACTTCAGGCAGGAGTGTTAGTTCGTTTAGTCTTTAGCATTAGAAAGCATCTTGTTCCTGCTCTTCTTGGCAGCAGCTGCCACCAGTGAAATAATAGTGGGTTGGATGAATAGAAAATTGGAATCCCTTCCACAGATGAGATATTTCTTGTCTGCACTTCTGAAAGTTGTCACATGTCATTTTAAGGACTGTCAGGTGACACTTTCAATCACAACGTGTTAACATCTCAAGTCACTTGTATTCATTCAGCACCAGTGGGAAGCTTTCCTCCTGTCTAAAAGAGAATCCCCTGTGTGATAGAAATGAGCTCATCATTATTATTGTTAGCCAAGAAGGGAAATGAAGATCCTTGACTCCAGAAGTTGTTTCATTTGTTGTTTAAATTCACAAGAATTTTCACTAATTGTTGCTGTTAATTCACCTGGCTAATGAGAATGCAGATGAGAGGCTATAGGTACATTACACAAAACCGACTACTGCATACTACCCTGTAAGTGGAATGACAAGCAGAGCTTTACAGATATCACTCTTGGAAAGTTTTCCTTGCTCTATATTAACTTATTTTACAGGTTAGTCATTCACATTAATATGCCACCGTTGAAATCACTGATTGGTTTGCAGTTCAGATGCAGTGTGTTGCTATCTTCAAAATTATTTTTTTTTTAAGGAAAAATTAAAAATCAAAAGAAAGCTGTGAGCAAGTTTGGATCTTTTTCGGCCACCTTGGAAAATGGAATCCAGCTGTCCCTGAGCTATTATGGACCTACAGGGAAGACAGCAGGTAAAATAAGCAAATAGAAGAGGATATTTGAGAACCAAAAGGGGAATTCTTATTTTTCTTTTTTTTATTTTTTCATACACTCCTTAACTCAATAATTTGTTGCATGCAATTCTGCCTTTCTTAGCAGCTGTTACCACATGGTGGGGGATTTTCACCAAGGCTTGAGATGAGATTACATTGTCAAGAATGTTCTGATTCAGATTTCAAAATGGAGGGAGGTCTCCATGCTTTTTACTTTCTTACTTACTGTGAAAACAGAGCAGTGGAGGGAGAAATTTGCAAGTATTGTTATTAAGTAGTCCAGCAAAATCAGCAAATTAATTTGAGCCAAAGAAAATGTGATTTGTTGAGGAGTCTTTTTGGTTTTCCAAGAAATAATATTTTTGTTAACTTATATAGGTGATTATGGAATTTTCATTTTATGTTAGGAGTTGGCCTGTAGGTTCTAGTTGTGCAGTCATAATGAGGGATTTCTCTCGGCTTTTCAATAAACACATTCACCAACTGGAAGCAATTGCTTCACAAAACCACAGTGAAAATAGCGTCTGCTTTTACCAAGAGCTTTTTGTTTTCATTGCATTTGAAAGGCCACTGAAACCATCACACGGATAAAAGTGAAACCCTCTTCTGATCAAAAAATAATCCCAGCATTTTTCAGTTCTTAAAATATGAAAACATTTAATTGAATGTGCTTTTGTGTGGACCATGGTAAACCATTCAACTATATACTCCATTTTAATTATTCAAATACCTTTTCCAAGCGATTTTCTAAAAAAGAACTATTTAAAATTGGGCAAAGATAGCATCCACAATGTAGTGGACTGTGGGAACTCTTATTTTGTCATAAAAGTGAGTTGTCTAATTAAACACCTACATATCATCTGTGATGTTCAGGCTTTTTTTGCCTATCTAATAGGCAACCTGTTCTGCATTAGAATAATCTTTGCCATGTTGAGCGTTAGTGAGCAATGCTGACTGGCATTCTTTGAGCGTTTGCAGTTTTCCTGCAATCACTTGCTTATGGCTTCATTTCCCTTTTGGGTGTTTGTATCGTAAGTGCTCAGAAACATTTTAACCAGAAACATTCTGGCTTAGGCTGTTCTTACACATCATCCATTCCTAAAGTAGAATGATAATGCCATGAAGTTCAGCGTTTCTCTCCGTTAAATTGTATTACTGAAATCATTCTCTGGAGCCTCTCTAATTCTCTTTTTCTTGGTTTTTTCCTTATTTTATTCTTCCGTATTCCTGTTTGTGAAGTTCAGGTGAGAAAAGGCCTCAGATTGTTTGTCAGCTTTGTGCATCTTTTTGTTTTTACATTGAATTTTAATATTAAGGTTTAAAAAACCAAAAACCTTTTTAGATTGTTTTTTGTAGCTTGACCCAAATCTAACTTCAGATTTAGTAAGTAAGCTCTTCATCACTTTGAACTGCTTCAGCACTTCTGGAGTTTTTGCATCTGGATGTTATATAACCTGTGCAGTTGCTGTTTGAGCCTTGATGAGATCCTGAGAGTACAACTCCCTAGTGCTAGAGGCCTGGTTTTCCTTATAAGAGAAAGGAACCTTTCCTGCTCTGATAGTCCTCTGGAGTTTCCCATAATTCTCAAGATTTTTGAAGATACATTCTCTCTGTCACAACAACAAGAGTCCTCTTTTTTTTCTTCAGGACAACCAGAGTATAAAAGTCAATGAGATTTCCTCAGGGGCTGAGAGCCTACAGCAGCTTTTATTCCTAAATTCAGCACTCTGGAAAGTAGTGTCATCTGAAACTGAGCATTTCCTACTTCACTGCATGAGTGCTTGATGGTACCCCTCACTGTAGATAAGTGCTTGTTTGCAGTGATCACATGAATTTTTATACTAACTTGATAGGCTGGATCACATTCACTAATTATTTTAAAGGTCAGTTGCCTCAGAGTCCTTCATTTTAGCTATCATGTTTCTCAGTAGAGAATTACCTCTGTCCAAGTTTATTTGTCAGCTGTTTCTACTCATCAGCTACCTATAGATGGATACTTTTGCTCGTTTATTCCACAGTCGTGTTTTCTAATAAATTTACATCACAGTGGTCCTTACTGAGAGCATTAAACTTTCCAATTTTATGTAATTAGTTAGAACTTATCACTGGCCTATTACAAATAAAAACAGATTTGTTTGTCTTACCTCAGACTTCCAATGAACTGTAGAAGTCACACATCATAAATTTCAGTACCTGAAAACAGCCGCCTAACAAAGTATCAGATTTGTGCACATCAGCTAATGAAAATGGGTACTTAAAAGTCCTTGTGGTGATCTAAATTTCCCTCTCAGGCTAAAGGCTATGGATATATTCAGATATTGGTTCATTTCCCTAATGCTAGCACTAAGACAGAAGCTGAGATTGAAGAATTAGGTTAAAATGTGGGGTGGAAGGCTTGTTTTCTATGGACTGCTAATTAGATGATCTTCTGGTGGTGATAGTTTCTTTCAGTCTTGACCCAGGTGCAAAACGTCACACTTTGTTTTGTTGAACCTCATTAGGTTTACAAGGGCCCACTTTTTGAGTTTACCAAGGTCCCTCTGAATGTCATCCCTTCCTTCTGCTGTATGAACTATGCCACTCAGCTTGGTGTTGTCAGCAAAATTCCTGCAGGTGCACTCTATTCTATCATCGATGAAGATGTTAAAGAATACCAGACCCAAGACAGACCCCTGGGGGACACCACTCATTACCAGCCTCCACATGGACATAGAGCCATTGACCAGAACCCCCTAGCTTATAATGTTTTGCTTTTTGGTATTTTCAGTACTTTATTGTTATGACTGAGGTTAAGATATGGATAATAAGTTGCTCCATCTGGAGTAACAGATTTTCCAAAACTGACAAGAATTCAACTGCTTGAATTATCCAGATGGAAGACAAGGTGCTATTCCATGAATTGTTGTCATGGGAATAAGGCTGCCGAGCAGGAAGAGGTGATTAAAAGTGTGTGAAAAATTGTTAGCACTGGCAGGGTTTTTCTGATTAAAGAGAAGTAAGTATTAATTCACTGAAACAAAAAAAAATGTTTTACAGAAGATCTTACACTGTTTTCAAGTCAGTGTTTTGAAAGGCAATGCAAGTACTTAATGTCAACACAGATAGCAGACTGATGTAATGCTCAACATTTAAGAAGTGGGAGAATCTAAGAAACAAAATCTTTCTGAATCATTGAAACAAAATAGAGCTATGACGCCCCAAATTGCTGGAGTTAGTCCATGCGCCTTCCATCTTATCTTAGGCACCAGACTCAAAATTCCTCCATCTGTGTAAGTATTCTGGAGCTAAAACAGAATTAAAAAGTTGTATATTCTATTTTGAGGCCAATTAGAAGCTAAGGGAAACAAGAGTTTCAAGATTCCTTTTCAGTTGTCAAGTAGCCTATCTGTGGAAATATTTTCCAAATAATTTAATATATTCAGTCCGTCTATCTGATACCACTGAATTCATTATTTCAAGGGTAAAGAGTATAAAATCTTTTCAGAATTGAGTGTAACAATCTACACGCATAAAACCTAATGTTTTTTTCTTTTTTTAGATGATGAAACAGATCCTGTCTTAGCAGCAATCCTGAACATCCCTTCTGTTCATGTTCTGACTGTTCTTCCTTCCACTACATCAGCTTCAGGAAAAAAAGATAAGTCAGTCAAACAAAAATCAGGAAAATCTCTGCCATCTACGAAATCAAGCAATAGCAGAATAAGCTCTTCACCACCAGACAACCATGAAAAACAAGAAGGAAAGGTAAGAAAACAGACATTTATCCACTGAACATAGAAAAGAAGCAAATTTATGTACGCTTATGTAATAGACATATTCTTCTCGGAGTATTTTGAGAAGTGTTTTAACAAATTCCTAATGGTGCTTCTAAGGATATGTTTTACTTTTCCAGTTGCTCTCATGTGTAAATATTGACAGCTGTCAATTAAGGTATCCTTTAAAGCTTTGTGATGTAGAGCAGTGTATCCACATACTTGTGTTGATTTTCATTTAATGATTACACCTGTTACGTTCTCACTGATTAGAACTGCTTCAGAAATTAACTCTGTGATGCTGCATAAAAACTAAAGAACTGCAGGGATTAGAAGAGACCTCTAGATCATCTAGTCCAATCCTCCTGCTAAAGCAGGCTCTCTGCAGTAGGTCACAGAGGAGAGTGTCCAAATGAGTTTTGAATATCTCCGGAGAGATATCAAACAGACTGCTCTTGGGACAGTCTGTTCCAGTGCTCCATCACTCTCACAGTAAAGAAATTCTTCATGTTTGTATGGATCTTCCATGTTAAAACTTTTTCTATGGTTAAACTTTTTATTTTAATCAATTAAGAGAACTTCTCTGTGCTTTCTGAAATCTGTATTGGAAAGTCTTCAACCGATCAAACTAGAATCATAGAATCATCAGAATCAGTTGGAAAAGACCCTTAAGATCATCAAGTCCAACCATCAACCTAACCCTACTTAATCCATCACTAAACCATATCCCTAAACACCACGTCCACAAATCCCTTAAATAACTTATGAAATGGCAACTCCACCACTTTCGTGGACTGCTTGTTCTGATGCTTAACTATGAAGAAATTCTTTCTAATATCAAATCTAAATCTCCCTTGGTGCAACTTGAGGCCATTTGTTTGTGTCCTTTCACTTGTTACCTGAGAAAATAGACCAGTAGGCCACTTCTGTACAACCTCCTTTCAGGTAGCTGTGGAGAGCAGTGACATCTCCCCTCGGCTTCCTTTTCTCTGAACTAAACAGCCCCAGTTCTCTCAGCCTTGTTCCTCATACGTCTTATTTTTTCAGTCCCCTCACCAGCTTTGTTGGCCCTCATTGAGTTGCTGGTCTGCATTCAAAATCTTTCTTGTAGTGAAGGGCCCAAAACTAAACACGGTATTCAAGATGTGGTCTCACAAGTATCAAATACAGAGGAACAGTCCCTTTTCTAGTCCTTCTAACTGCACTATTTCTGATACAAGGCACCTAGGCACACTGCTGTTAACCAACACTATCAGCCCCTTTACTGCTGGGCAACTTTCCAGCCTCTCTTCCTCAAGTGTATACCACTTCCTGGAGTTGTTATGATCCAAGTGCAGCATTCAGCCAAATTAATGAAGATATTTTTGCAAAAGCTTGCTTTGCAGTTTGATCTTTCCAGCTAACCACTAGCCAGGATCCAGCAACCAAGAAGCTGCTTTTGCCTATGGCTGAAGGACTAATATCACAGGACAGGGCTTTGGAAAGGATGGATGACATTTCAGAAGTAGATTCTGTATTTCTTTTATGGAATGTGTATCACAAATTAGGGCAGAAATTACACAGTCATGTGCCTCAAAAGCACTTAACTTTTCATCTTGAAATTCTTCAACAAAGTTCTGTGAGAAGACTTTTTTGGCATGGAGACGGGGGTAAGGGAGAAGTGGGTCACACTGGTCACTTTGGTCACTTACTTCAAAATTGCTTCTGCTATACCCTCTTCAGCAGTTTATGATATGTATTCTTAGCCCTCTTGGCAAGGGAGGTTGAATGGAGGTTGTAATTATGTTAACAGAGCTGGGCTGAGCTGTTTGAAGATGTAGATTAGGCAACATGGAAAGGAAGGATTAAAAGCAATACAGATATTTGAAACAGGCTATAGTTTTTAGTACACAGCAAATTACAGGAGAGCGTAGCAAGAAAGACAAGAATGAAAAGATACTGAAAGTTTTTAGATTATCCATGGAAGGCTCTCTGTTATGAAATAGCTATACTTCTCTGTGGTACCTGGTGAATGAGGTTATGCTGTGGCTCTTCTTTCAACTTGGGTTATGCCCATATCCACAAAAAGTCCTGCTGACCTAATTTTCTCAAGTTTAACTAGATACTTAAAGAGCATGAGCAGAGGAACTTGCCAAGTAGCACTGACAATAACGTATCACAATTGTATGGTACATATAAACCCTACACACACTCCTCTACCAATAAAATTCTGACAAAACCTTTACATTCCATCTCTTTTCCCAAAAAACTTCTGTTTCATTTAGAATGTCTTCAGTCCATTAAATTTTAGTATTTTAATTAAAAAAAAATCTGTTAGACAAACAATGTCCCTTTGCTAATGCATGCAGTACCTAGTTGTGTGAATCTGCAAATATTTTGGAGGACACCTTTAGAGCCTGAAGTGAACTTGACAAATTCACATAAACATTGTCTGAAAAATAGGATGCAGTTCAGTAAAAATGTGTACTAGGTTCTTTAATTGTGTATAAATAATCAGTAATCTATAGAATGTATGACTGTGTTATCAATGACAGTAATGCAAAAGAAGGTCTGAGTTGAAAAGGATCGAAATCTATATACGAGTCAGTAATGCCATCTTGCTGTGAGAAGGGCAAACACCATACTAAGATGAATAAACAAGAGTATAGTCTGCTAAGTACGTGAGATTATTCTTCCCATCAAAACTGGTAAAGAAAAATATGGGCCACATTAAATGGTTCTAAGGAAAGTACTGAAAACAATCTGAAGTCTTGAAAACTTTACTGATGAGGAAAGATTAAAAGACTTGGTTTGGGATTGTTTGATCCAGAGTTGAGAGACAGAACAGCTTGCAGTAGAGGGACAACAGGATCCCTTATGCTAGCCTATGTAACCAGAAGAAATCATCAGAAGTAAATTAATTTTTTGTCAGAATAGTTCAGGCTGACCAATAGGAAAATCTCAGTAAGATTAATAATTAGAATAGGAAATGTTTAGCCCTGGAAATTTTTAGAATAGGTTATACTACCAGTTTTCTCTAACAATATAGTTTTACTTTTTCTACCATTGGAAAGGGAGAAGTAGAGAACAACTGAGGGTTACTTCCATCCTTTCTCAGCAAAATAAATACTGAATGAAGTCAAGAATGTTTTTTCTTCAAAGGTCAATAAAGATGAATTAAACAAGATAGCATAATCAAAGAAAATAAGCTAATGTTTATGCTTCAAAATCCATGCACTTTCAAAATGCTTCAAATCAGTGATAGAATGTACTTTTTGATATGTTTTGATAAAACTGAAATCTAGTCTAATTTTTTCTTGAGTCTTGTTAAATGTGGAATAAAACTATGTTTTGTTACTTCCTGCAGGAGGAAGTAGAAGAACCAGCTTCCCAAACACAAGTGATGTCAGCTGCTCTTGCTTTCCGAAGCCTCAACGTGTCCTGTCCCAATGGACTAGTATTAACTTTCCTTGGTGAAAGTTTTGAAGGCTAGTTTTTTGAACCACTGTAGAATAAGAACCTTTTAAAGAAGTTAAAATTACGGATAAAAATGTTTATTTGTCTTGATGGATTTAGGTTTAATATCTCAGATGGCTAATTCTGTCATAATGTCTATTTAATAGTGATCACAACATAAATAACATTTTAATTGAAATATAATATTAACATTCTATCAGTTTAGGTTATGAATGATCTGATATAAAGTACAGTAAAAAGGATACAGAGGATTTTCAAACACACAATTTGACAAGGAGCGTAAGTTATAATACTGAATAGCTGAGATGAATAGAGCAGTGACATACACATACATGTAGTCTCTTGACACAATTGCCTATTATACTCAGTAGCACACTCAATACATGTCCATAATTTATCCTGAAAACTTTATTTAGTCAAGTAGACAAAATATATAAGTTCTTTTTCTATTCAATCTCAAACTTGGTGAAACTCGGTAACTTTTTCCTTATTAGGGCCAGTTAGGAGATTCCTGTATCTAATTTCAGTTTTCCAAAAGTTCAGCATCCATACTAAACCCATCTACAAATTTCCCTTTTTTTCATGTGGGTTAGACACCTCCATAGGAGGATGCAGAGTTTCTGAGTAGATAACTGCTTCAAATCGCTATCCAAGAAACAGAAACTGTCCCTCTCTCTGTGGATTACAGCGGAAGCCAAGTTGAGTTAGTCTTAGCAGCTTAAGTTGAATATCATCTATAAACAACATGATACTGGGTGTTGAACACTGTTGGAATGTGTGTATTAAGTAATTCAGAATTTGTTTTCAGATTTGGAGGGTGCAGCTACTATAGCTGAAGCCACGGAAGATGAGTCTGAGAAAGGTGAGATCAGAACAGATAAAGTCAGAGAAGAGGAGGTTGAGGAAGGGCAGACCAAAACGGATGAAGCCAAGGAAGAGGAGGCTGAGAAAGATGAGGCCAAAGAAAATGAAGCAAAGAAGGAGAAGGCTGTGGAAAGCAAAGAGGAGGAACATAAGGTTATAGAAGGTGAAATAAAACAAGACGACGCCAAGAGAGAAAAGACCAAGCAACCAGCTTTGAAAATTCTTGTTAGGCAAAGTTATCCCCAGAAGGTGAAGAACTCTCGTCTGTATGCATCAGTGACAAGTCAAATAAAACAAGAGGTATCAAGAGTCATCACCAGTCAAGGAACTGTTGTAAGATATATGATGGATGGATCTACTTGGGTATGTTTTATAGAATTCATTGGAAGTAGCCTGTGTGGTGTTATCATTGAACTTGTGTTTCTCAGCTGGCATAGATAGGTATAGAGTTTGTCTGTGTTGGAATTAAGTAACAGTGAACTTTGCAGCAGTGTCAAGACTAAAATGCTCTTGGCTTTGTTCAGAATCAGACACCATAACGTGTGTGAGGAAATTTAATGATGAACATTTTAAGCATGTGAACGTTTTAGGCAATTTTGGGATTAGGAAACAGCTTAATACAGTTTTGAGAACTACATAACTGGACTTAAACATCTGAAACATGTATTAGTTTGTCTTTGGTATTTTTGATAACACAAAAGCATCCGTATCTTTTTTCATACATGGTTGAGAAAAGATATACTTGTCAGTCCTATAGACACCTTTTGGTGTCCTAAATTTTCATCAGAAAGACTGTATTCCTAAGTACCTTCTTTGTTTATACACAAATTATGTTGCCCGGAATTTTGGTACCCTTTAGGTAATATAAGTTAGATACCACTTTTGCAGATACTGTAATCAATCTGCAAGCAATTATCTCTTCTAACTCTGCGTATTGTAAGCAAATTGATGAAAAGATGTGTGCCTTGGCTGTCAAAATTA